>PVLD010021429.1:0-31447 GCA_004027595.1 Dinomys branickii
ACAGTTCAGGCTGCCCTTGAACTCAAGTAGCTCAGACTGGCTTCAAACACCCAGCAATTCTCCTGCTTCAGCCTCCTGAGTGCTGGGATTACAGGTGTGCACCACTACATCCAGCTTCCTTTTGGGTTTGAAACCACAGTCATGGCAACATTCACCTTTGTTCATTCAGTGTGCTACAGAACTGACCTACAGCTTCATATGCACTTTGCAAAATTTTATAATTTCCACAGGGCATCATCCAGAAAAAAAATACCAGAAACGTCCACCAATTCCTGTGATTAGACTCAAGATGAAAATTTCAGGGACAAACATAGAATTTATACTCAAATTAAGAAAGGTTGTCATGGCAACTTTGCTGTGAGATACATATTTTTACATCTAAGCATATTTAGCATGTAAAGCACACTTGCATCTCCCCCCAAAGGTTCTGTATTGGGAATCTTTTTAAAAATTATTTTCAAATTCCTTATGAATCCATGCTTCTTTGAAAGCTTAACAAAATCCTATCAACACAGTAGTAGCATAGACCTAAGCATATATTTTCAAGAGTGCTTATGTGAGGAAAGTCCAAGGTAAAAGCCTAATAACTCACCTGCCTACTTCTGGAGGCTCCAAGTTTGTCCTCTAATTTTTCAGGTTGTTGGCAGATCATGCCATATGATCACTAGAAGATTTTTTTTGAAGCTCTAAAAGTCAGTTATCTATTAGCTGTCGATCATGCAACGTACATAACAAATCATGAAAATGAACACAGCTAGTTTTGTAGTACAATTAAGCAGCAATTCAAAGAAATAGCTAACACTGCCCTTTAATGTAGCCAAACTAAGTCTCCTCTTTGTTTCTTCTTTGAAAGCCCCTCAGCATACCCAATCAGCATCCACATGGGCAGCTTTCTTTGAAAAGCTACCTCTTCCTCTTGCTTCTACACTGATGATGGTCGTATCTTCATTCCCAGTTGTTCCTCATTGTTTTTTCTCCCACTATGGCTTCCTGTGTTCATTGCCATGTAGTTATCTGTAAATTCTTGGTGTTGCTTCCAAAACAGACCTGGAAAGCTCTGAGTGCTAAAAGGTTCAGGTGGTAAAGCTTTGGGAGGAGATTGGGGCTGCCCGTTAGCCCAGGGTGAAACACAGAAGACGCAGTGATAACGTTATGTCTAGTTATTCCTTTGTATCCCTTCTCCCACCCCAAGTCCTGGGACTCAAACTCAACAACTGATCTGCAGCCAGTTGTACCTGTGCTGTCCACCGCTATATCCCCAGTATCCACAATAGATTGGCTGGCAAATGAAGACAAATGGAAAAATTCATTTGGTCAGTGTGATAAAACTCTATAAATCAAATACCAACATTGATTTCTACCTTAGAGGTCTATCTATTCTTTAAAGAATCTCCTTAGGCCCTTAATAATTAAGTCAAGAAGGAAAATGTTAAAAATGGATTAAGTGAACTCTAAACTATACTGTTATGAATGTAATACATAAAAATGTATGTGGAAATAGAAAACAGTCAAACAGTTATACGACTGTGGTGATTATGGTAGAGAGTGAACATGATTGCTTTGGCATCCAAATTCTTCTCCCTTTTACAAATTTAACTACTGGTGTAATATGACTTTTGATAATTACTTAAAACAAATACATCATTTGAAACTACTGCTTGATTATCCTCTAAAAACTAAACACAACTTGGTCCTGAATCAAGGCCAGCAGTTTTCTGAAGCAGATGGAGGTGGATTGCGTGGCTCCACGCCCTTCTCACTCCAATATCAGGCAGGAAGCATGAGCGGGCTTGCCGGGGCTCAGCTCCCGCCCTGAACTCTCTGGGAGCACCTTGAGTCTGGGAGGCTTGAGCAAGCACCGCCTGTTCCTGGCAACAATGGGACGAATCCATGGTCTTCAGGACTCGCCCCAAACTACTGATGTGAGCACCAAGAGGGTCTCCTTGCAGCTTACACAGATGAACCTTGCTTGAACCCATAGCAACAGATTAGATGAAGGGCAGCACACCAGGAGTCTGAAAGGCGGCAGCATGCTCTATACAGCGGACCCAAGAAGGTCCTCCAACTCTATTCTAGAACTAATCTTTAAATTCAGTTCATGTCCTGGGCTAACACAGTGAGAACAGGCCAGGGAGATTTCAGGCCCTCATAACAAGCATCGTGGGTTCGTCCAGTGCCCAGCTGCAAGGGGTGGGGAGCGGTAATATTGGAGATCAGGAGGAGGGAGGAGGAGAGGAAAGGGCCTCTGGCATCGAGGCAACAGGACAGAGCCAAATGGGTCACCGAGGGTGCCCCGACAGGACTGTGTGCCCCACGGCTGCTCCGCTGAGGGCCCTGTGGCTGCTCCGCTGTGGGCCCCGCTGAGGGCGCCCCACAGACTGGACCTGCCCCCACCCATAGCACAGTGACGGGGTGGAGCAGGGTGGTCCTCTGTGAGTATGGGTGCTTTTCCACCTCCAACCATGGCAGTTTGTATACACCCAAGTGAGCTATAGTATGGTCTGCGGTAGCTATATCTCTTCCCATGGCAAGGGTCCAGGGGTACGGATAAACCCAGGAATACAGTTATTATCACAGGGAAGATGACTGATTGAGTGGTAGGGCAACGGAGATGAGGAGAAAATTGAATGATGAAATGGGCCATCATCTGTGTAACTGAGTAACATGTGAAGGTAACGTTATGTAGGACAGCATCCAGAGCTAATTCCCTTCTATGTTCTCTGTAATTTGTATTTCCTCAATCGTTTTTGTATTAACAGAAGTGAAGATAACTTTATATTATACAGCATCCAGTGCTAATTTCCTACTGTCTTCTCTATAGTTTGGTATTTCCTTTAATGTTTGTGTGATAACTAATGTGAAGATAACATTATGCAGTACAGCATCCATCCAGTGCTAATTCCCTACTATGTTCTGTATGGTTTTGTATTTTCGATATTGTTTGTGGCTTGTTCTGGTTCATGTGTCTCCACTCTTTTGTCTTTAAAAAAAAAAAAAAACAACTAAACACACCAACAACATCCCACTGCAGATTTATTTTAGACACAAGGTTGCTATGTAGTTCAGGCTGGCCGTGAGTTCACTGTGTAGTCCTGGCTGGTCTCAAACACACTGTGATCCATTGTCCTGCCTCAGCCTCCCCAGTGGGGGGACTTCAGGTGTATATTATCACAACCACCTCAGTCACCATTGGTGATCTTACACTGCTGCATTTATCGGCAATTATGCCAACACTCTTGATTCTGACTCGGGTTTCCTGTTTTTCCCTGCATCATTGCTTACTACATCTGACTTGTTTTAAAATTCCACCTCAAATGATAGACAGACAATAAGAAACGGGGAGGCAGATCTTGTACAAATGGGAGGGGTAGCAAGAGACAGGAGGAGGAAGGGGAGGAAAAGGGGAACAGGAAAAGAATTAAGGTGTGTTACACCTGTTGTCCTTAGTTAATTTCTCAGTACTGAGACAAAACACCCAACACCCAAAGTTAAGAAAGGTTTATTTAGCTCACAGTTTGTAAGGTTTCAGTTCATAGCTGGCTGGCTCTGAGGCAGGGTGGCGTGGCTGAGGGAAAGCAGTTCACGGTGGGCGGGAGGCAGGAAGGCGGCAAAGTAGCAAAGCAGTGAGGAAGAGAGCAGCAAGCAGCCACAGCAGCCCTGTGCTGCCTACTCTCTCTCCAGGGTAGCTGCCGCAGGGTGAGCAGCACTCACACCCAGGGAGGGCCGTGCCACTACCCATTGCAAGAACCATGGCAAACCAGTGGGCGGACTGACTCAGTGACCACACACGCTTGATCCAGCATCCCACACACTAGATCCAGCCACCACTGAAAAGCCCCACTTGGCTACCTGAGGCTTTGGGTGGACATGTTGGAAACAGGGCTGTACAGGGTTAAGCCGCTGAACCCAGGGACCTCTAGCTGTGTTAGAAAAGGCATATAAGTAACTCTCTGAGGTCAAGATAAATGCCACAGCTGAGGCAGCCAAAGACACGGGCTGCTGACCTCCCTGTTCCATGGGCAACACAGCTGCCAACGTTGGAGATCGAACAGTTCTCTTGATTGGCAACATTTACTGCTTGAAGTCTTCGAGCTGATTCCCAAAGTCCTGCTCAGTTACAGAAAAGAAGAGGCCAGGAAGCTGAAGACCCCCAAGGCCACACCTCTACAACCCATCTGCCTGACACCTAAAAGTGTGCTCCCCCCTTCTCCCAGGTGGGCAGTCAAAGTGACACTCTGTCCTAGCCAATATAGCGTAGAAAACAATATACCATTGTATCTTGAAAGATACTACTTAAAATATTTTTGAGATAGAACTAAAATGATTTTGCTTACTAGTAACGAGTTGAAACTTTTTTTTTTTAATTGGGGATACTGGAAATTGAACCCACAGCTTTTGGACTGTGCTACATCCGCAGGCCTTTTCAAAAATTTTTATTTTGAGACAAGGTCTCACTAAGTCACTAAGTTGCCCAGGTTGGATTCCAACTTGTTACCCGCCTGCCTCAGCCTCCCAGAGGGCTGGGATTATAGGCACATGTTACTAAACCTTGTTGACTGAACACCTATCTAAAAGTTGTTATTTTGTCCTGTAAAAGCTGTTTGTTGTTACTCTTTGCCCATTTATCTACTGTATATTTTTCTTACTAGTTTGTATAAGGTCTTCATATGTAATATGGCTATTATCTGTTACACAAATTCTCACACACACACACACACACACACACACACACACACCAGCTATGGATTTTGGTTAATGTCCTCTTTCTCTTCCTTTATTTTTGAGACAGGTTCTCGCTAAGTTACCTAGCTGGCCCTGAACTTGGATCTTCTTGCATTGGATTCCTACGTAGCTGGAATGTAGGCATGGGGCACCAAGTCCAGCTCATTTCTTTCTTACTGACAAGTTCATTATGTTTAGAATGTGACAAAATAATAAAGTCCATGTTTAAGAATTCTGCTTCTTCCATAGATGTCAATTAGTGGAATAACAGAGCACTGTTCAGATTTTTGGCAAAACAGTGGGACAAGCCTCAGATTTAGTTTGTCAGGTAAGAGGGGTGCTTCGAAGCACATTCAACAACTGTATTTCCATCCAAGTGATTCAGGACTGTTATAAATGAGCCTTGTGTAAACCCCTGAATGGACACTGCTATGTGGGGAGGCAAAAAGATAAATGTAAGAATACACAATGAATTATTCAAACTTAATAAAAATGATTAAAACAAGCTAATAGCCAGAAGATTAAAAAAAACTCAAGAAATGAAATTACAGTAAATCCTCTTTATTTCCCTTTAAAGTGATTTATTGAAAGTACAAAAAGGAATTAGGATTGTGTTTCTCTTTTAGGAATATTCAGAAAACATGATTTCCAATTTGTACAAAATAATTTCTTTCTTTAAGAACATTCATTTTAGAAATCTAAGAAAAAGATAAAAATAATGGCTTACAAAATGATAAAAATTAAAATTAGAATATTAAGCTCCCTATTGAAAATATCAATATATTAGTGTGATTAAGTGTAAGTGCATTTCATGCATTAAGACAGTCTAAGATATAAAAGGTAAATTTACTTAATAAAGTAACAGTGGGCATTTACATTGTAAAATGATACTTGGTTTATAAAAGGATTCACCCTATATTTTCTAAAGTGGGGCTTTTGAGCTGATTCGCAAAGTCCTGCTCAGTTACAGAAAATAAGAGGCCAGGAACCTGAAGACCCCCAAGGCCACACCTCTGTGACCCATCTGCCTGACACCCAAAAGTGTGCTCCCCCCGTCTCCCAGGTGGGCAGTCAAAGTGACACTCTGTCCTAGCCAATATAGCATAGAAAACAATATACCATTGTATCTTGAAAGATACTACTTAAAATGTTTTTGAGATAGCCCTAAAATGACGCCATTTTTTTCAGTCTATTTAACAAAACTTTTAAATGTATACAATCTTAACTTCTTTTTGAGACAGTGATCCAGGCTTCCTCCTTTGTCGATGTAACCAGTTCATACTTTGTTTCAACAACCTGACCCTCCACAGGAAGGAGGCAGAGTCTCCTCACCAACACACTCAGAAGGACTGTGGCCACCACATATGCAAACCTAGAGGAAGAAAGCTGACCAGTTACTAAAGATTAAAAATTATACTTTCATTATACAGACTGCTTATTCTTATCAACAGTAACCACCCAAGTTCTAAGTCTAGAAGCTCTTCCTTTCACGTAATTTTCTCTGACATTCACCTCAGCTCTGGACATTCCTGTGTGCCTGAAAATCCAAGCGTGGAGAAAGTTTTCATTACTGAGTTATCATCAAAGCGATCAGGATCAAATCTGAAAAGAAAATTTGGGGTTAATCACAATATAACTCCACTGTTATTTTATATATTGACATAAAAAACCCCAGCTATGTAATGAAGTTTAAATCTATTCAAAGTAAAGTTGCCACTTTATATTTTACATTCCCAAATGACTGAAAATATGTATATTTACCCTTCTTTCTAAACAACAGATGCAAAATACATTTCTTGGAACTAACGAGGAATTAAATTATAATAAGTTTATGTCATTTGATAAAATATAAGCATAGGGCTGGGGATATAGCTCAGTGCACCTGCCTGGTAACTGCAAAGTCCTGAGTTCGAGTCCCAGTACCACCAAAAAAAAGGATAAATCACACAAAATCACATAGTGAATAAATAAATTTAAGAACTGTTACATGAGATCACCTGATCAATATGTGAGACATTTACCTTGTTTCTTCAATTAAAATTTATCTCTTAAAATTAGAGGTTCCAGCTTTAAACTTCTATTTATCAATCACATTAAGCCAGGTCTACTAATAAGCCAGGGAAGAGAAAGGGACCAAACAGAAAGCTTTTCCTTCTTGGGTTAGTAATACTCCTCAGTTACTGTGGGCTGACCAGGACCACGGTCTCCCAAAGAAGCATACAGCAAAGACTAAATAAAAAGAGGCGAATGCAATGCTTTCAGGGCTCCAGGAGAGTCAGAGCCCTCTACAGAATGTGAGAGTCCCTCAGGGCTAAGACTGAAACCTTCTCTGGGTGGTGCATATTTATTTGGTTATCAAAAGTAGGGAGGAGAGTACTTAAGAAGGGGATACTCACTCAAGGACTTCTCCAGGTGAGGTATTAAATTAATCCATCCAGGAGTGAAATGCCTGAGGCTTTAGTCTTTATCTAGTTGAGATTGGATCTAGGTGTCCTTGGCTGTGAACTATCTTACCCTTTGAGGCTTTCTGGCTTCATTTCCCACTACAGGTTTTAGTAGGGATTAGTGACTCACAGAGTTCACTGACTATGAGTCTGCCATTCCCAGATAAGGAGCTTAGGCCTTGGACAGATTCACAAGTGGACATGAAAAGCCAATTGATTAATTTAGGTCCTGCTCGGGGCTGCTTCATAGTGGTCTCTATCATTTCCTGTTCAGAATTTCTTCTCTAAAAAGTCACCAAGGGAGTAGATATATTAAAAACCAAAAACCTCATCTACCATGGAACATGATTCCTTGCAAATACAGATTTTTGTTGTTGTTGTTTTTTTTTTTTTGTCTTTTTCAGATAGGGTCTCGCTATGCAGTTCAGGTTGGCCTTGAGCTCACTTTGTAGCCCAGGCTGGCCTGGAACTCCCAATGATCCTCCTGCCTCAGCCTCCCGAGTGTTGGGATTACAGGCGTGTGCCACCACGTCCGGTACAAGTGTTTTTAAAAGATCTAAACTCCAAGTTAAAAGAATGAGAGAGGGCTGGGGATATAGCTCAGTGGAATAAGCGCTTGCCTAGCAAGCGCAGGGTCCCGAGTTCAATCCCCAGTACCGCAAAAAAAAAAAAAAAAAAAGAATGAGAGAGAAACTCTGATTTTATTTTCCTGAAACAGTATGAATGGCTTTTCACATGTGGAGTACACTGTACTTATAGTGCAGTGTACATGAAAAATAATAGCAATCAGCTCCTCCCTTTTAAACTACCATCTGCCGGAAACAACTGTAATGGCCCTCGTTAGGTGAGGGGCTGGAATAACTCTGCCACCACACACGATGGAATAACACTCAGCCACAGAAGGGGCACCTGCCAATCTACCTGGGTCTCCAAGGCAGCGAGTTCCATGAAGAATGTCAGTCACTCCGTTCTGCTCCTTGTGACAATTATATTTGAACTACAAATGATTTATGCCTCCTTGAGGTCTGTCTCAGGGAGGTGCTTGTTGGTATGAATGGTCTCTTAGGGTCTCCATATGGTGTGGGGAAGGAAGTGCCCACCTTCAGAAAGCTTGTCTTTAGACATAATCCCACCACCAATAGTTCCTAATTTGAGATGATTTCCACATTTTAGAATCTATTCCTTTTACTATTTTCAATTTATAAACTAGATTCTCCAAGTATTTTGAAGACAGCAACATCAAAAGTCCCAGCACGTCTGTCTGACCTCAAATCAATTCAATCTGTAACCTTTTTCTAGGGAAGTAAGTCCTTAGCTGCCACTCAGAGGTAGTGTTACCAGCTGCTCATCTAGAAAGCAAACAACAGTACCTCTGTCCTTCACCCTTGCCCTGTGGCACACACGGCACACACACACACAACGCCTGCCTCCGACTCCTACTGAGGAGGCGGGTAGCTGAGGCCAGCTGAGTGGAAAAAGAAACAGCACGAGCAATACCAACTTACCAATGAAAGAATTCCAAAATTCTACTGAGTTTAAGGTATACAGACGAGGGTAACAAATCTTAGAAGTGTTAATAACAGACAAAGTAGCAGACAGAAGATTCATGGACAAGGAAAAGGATCAAAGAACACAGTAAAGGGAGGCAGTGGCTTTTGTGTGTTATATTATTGTCACAAACAATTTTCTGCCCCAAACTCAGAAGAGAAATGTACACATAACAATCAGCAATTACACAACAGCAGCAGCTACTTGGTACCTGTGCGGCGATGGCCAAGTGCTCGGGTCCTGAAGTACCACCCCCAGTGCGTAAAGGACCAGGGTCTGAAAGGAAATAGATCAGGTCAGGTAGTGAAGGCAAGATCAACTCACCCTACAGTTTTGTGGGTTTGTTTGCTTTTCCATTTATGTGTGTGTGCGTGTGCGTGTGCGTGTGTGTGTGTGTGTGTGTGTGTGTGTGTGTATTCTTTTTTTGAGACAGGTTCTTGCTACATAGTTCAGGCTGACCTTTAAGTCACTATATATCTCACCGACCTCAAATTTACAGCAATCCTCCTGCCTCAGCCTCCTGAATGCTGGGATTATAGGCCTGTACCACCATACAGAGCTACTTTTTACATTTAAATTGAATTTCTAAGATATGTGTATGTGTTTGCACACACTCAAAATTTAACATACATAGAAATCTATATATATAAAATACTAAACTGTTAACAACAGTACATACAAGGAAGAAAAGAAGGGACCCAGAGGCCTCACAGGGGTCTGCGTATCTGTGTCCCAGCCCGCCCGCTCTGCTCCTACGCACAGCCCCCAGGGCTCCAGGTCGGAGGGGCTGGTCCTGGCACGTGCAGTGGCTGCACCGGGCAGGTGGCCCTTCACTGAGGACCCTGCAGCCTGAGCTGGGCGTGTTGCAGGCCCGACTGGACCAGCGCTGCAGCTCCTGAGGTCCGGCCTGGCCCTTCCCCGGGGGCCCCCAGAACCGCCGGCACCACCCTTGGTGCCCAGTGCCTCGGCCTGGAGAGGCACCCGGGCAGCCCATGCCATCCTAGGGCAGCTGCACCTCACCACGGACCGGGCTGTGCGGGGGCTGCTGCTGCTAAAACCCGGCTGTGAGCCCTGGAAGCCACGTCTTCCTTATTTTAATCCCAGGGCTGAGGGCCGGGGGGGCCCCACCTCGTGCCCCTAGTTAGACATACCCGAGCGAGGGGCACCTGTGCCGCATTTATATTTATTTAACGACTGGGTGGGGCGGCAGGGGCCTGGGCCCCAAGAAGGGCTGGGTCCCGATTCTGTGAGGCGCCACTGCCCCGTGTCCTGGGCTCCCACCCTCTCCCCTGCGCCTGGGCAGGAGCCCACATTATCATTTACTATTAACTTTGGAGCGTTAGGGTAGGGAGGGAGGGGACCGGAAGCCTGGGTCTGGTACAGAATTGTGAGGGAGCCCGTGGCAGGGCGGCAGGACGGCGCTGTGCTCCCCACACCGCGTGAGCAGTTTCTAAGACCAGGCTCCCGGGACACTGACCAAGAGCTCTGGGCAGGAGCGGTCTGCGCTGCCCTCGACCCGGCATCTCACTGCGGCAGGTACTGGAAGGTCTCCCTGCCACCAACGGCGCCTGCAGGGAGAAGCCTGAGCGGAATGCTCTTCCCGATAGCAAGTGGGAAGGAACCCAGAGTCCCTCGGTGGGGATGGTTCGCCCAGCCCTCACCTCCAGGGCCACCTAGCCGTGGGGACTGGGTGGTGGGCGAGAAGATGGCCCCAGCATGGCCCACTGCCTGGCGCGGAGCACAGTGGGCTGCACAGCCGCCGCAGCGCCCCACACTGTGCTTATTTCTCTCTGTAAAGGGATTTTTAAATCCCAGAGGGAAAGACACCAAAATGCTGGCAGTGGCGGACGGGAGAGGAGAGGCTGGGAGCGACATTTATTGTTTGCACTTGTATCTTCCAGAATTTCTACCGTGATGTATTTTGCATGCCACATTTAAAAATAACAAGAAGGCCGGGCGTGGAGGCGCATGCCTGTAATGCCAGTGCTGAGGAGGCTGAGGCAGGAGGATCGCTGTGAGTTCGAGACCAGCCTGGGCTACAAAGTAAGTTCAAGGCCAGCCTAAACTGCATAGTAAAACCCTGTCTCAAAAAGACAAACACCTATAAAAATAATAAACACTATTTTTATTTTAAAAAGAGGAAGTCTTTTATATTATTTGAGCTTTAAAATAAACCCATATTATTTTGTAATTTTTAAAAAAAGACTGTGTCTTTGATTACTAATGGGTAGCATTTACTTAAACAATAAAAATTTTAAATACATACCAAAAGAGCTGAGAATAATAACTAAATGAGTTATACATGCTAAATGTTTCCTACCTCCTTAGGAATAACGAATTGGTCAACCTTTCCTTCAATATCTTGAAGCTGGGCAGAAACTGGGGTCAGTCTGGCAGTTCGAACAGTTTCATAAATCACTTGCCGACAGTATCTGTTTTAAAAAAATTTAAGTGTGTATTGCTTAAGTCAGTAAATGTGATACACCACTTTACAGAATAAATACTCAAACTATGTGATCATCTCAATAGATACATAAAGGACATTCAATATGCATCAACATCTCTTTACGATAAAAATGCTGACCAATTAGGTATAAAAGAAACACAATAAAGGCCATATGTAAAAAGCCAATAGCTAACATACTGAGTGAGAAAGTTTTCAAACATTTTCTCTAAAATCTGGACCATGACGAGGATGCTCACCTCAAGCACTTTTAATCAGCACAGTACTAGGAGTCCTCACCAGAGAAATCAGGCAAGAAAAGGAAAGCTGATCAAAACTGGAAAGGAGAAGTCCAATGGTTGTGGCAAGATGACAAGATCTTATACACAACCCAAGGACTCCACCAAAAACTGTTAGAATTCATAAACTCAGAAAAATTGCAAGATATAAAAATTGACATACTAAACCAGCAGGGTTGCAGTATACCAACAGCTAATTATCTGAAAAAAGTCAAAGTGATCCCAATTATAATAGCTACAAATAAAAGAAGGTAAAATAAAAGAGCCAGACATAAATTAATTGAAGAGATGTAAGTGAACATTATAAATTGTTGACACTCACATATAAAGAAGACACCAAATGCTCAAGAATTGGATGAATCAACATTGTTTAAAGATCCATACCACTGAAAGAGACTCGCAAAATCAATGCAATCCCTATCAAAACACTGACATTCTTCACAGAACTAGGAAACGTTCTGAAATTTGTATGGAACCACAAAAACCCTAAATAGCTAAAGCCATTCTGAGTCAAAAAGAACAAAATAGGAGGCATTATATTATTTTAATGCAGTACAGAGCTATGGTAATCCAAACAACATGGCATTGGCATAAAGAATAGACACAGACAATAGAACACAATAGACAGCCCATGCCTCTGCAGTCAAGTGATTTTCACAAAGCTTCTATGAATATGCACTGGAGAAAGAGGAACCTTTTTAATAAATAGTGCTGGGAAAACCGGATATTCACCTGCAGAAAAGTAAAACTGGACCCAGACCTCACACAGTAACAAAAATCAATTCAAAATGGATTAAAGATATACTTCACCTGACTTAAATATCATACAATGTATACATGTATCAAAATATCACACAGTATCCATTAATATGTACAATTTTTATATTTTTAGACATCAGTTGCAAATATTTTTCTCGGTACTGGGGTTGGACCCAGGGCCTTCACACCAAGCTGCGTCCCCAGCTCCCCCCTTTACAATGTGTTCTTTTGAGATATAGCCTCACTAAATTGCTAAATTATTTGGGTAATCCTGCCTCAGCTTTCTAGTATGCTCATCTTGGAAGAGGCAGTTTAAAATTTCCACACATACTAACAATGTCATCTGACAACTTCTTAAAGCTTCCTAGTGTGAAATAGTTCCATAATTCCTACCTGTGTAAAGATACAATATGCAAAATACAGGTATATAAATTCCAGGTAGATAAACATTTAAACAAAAAAACTTCTAAAAATACCAGAAAAACCCCATGGATACTCTTAATGTTCTAATTTTGCATATTAAAATTAGAAGGAGCTGGGTTTGTTGGTATATACACCTAATAATCCCAGCTCTTGGGAGGATGAAGCAGGAGGATCATTGCTAGTTTGAGGCCAGCTTGGGCTACAAGTGAGTTGAAAGCCAGCCTGAACTGCACAGTGAGACCCTGTCTCAATCAATCAATCAATCAATCAATCAAATTAAATTAAAAGGAAATTTTTAGGCTCACATAGGAGGTAAGTGGTATAGGATTCAAACCCTCACCTGACGTTTTCTATAGCCCCTAATTTTAACCACTGTGCTGCTCTATGTGTCTTTAAGACCACACACTCACTTATAAGACCTTATTTAAATAACTAGAAATACTAACAAAAACGTAAGCACGGTAGTGCTGTAAACATCGTAATATTTCTAATACGAAAAACAACAAAAACAGTTTGGGTATGGTGGCACATGCTTATGATCTCAGCATTCAGCAGGATGAGGCAGGAAGACAGCCATGAGTTTGAGGGAAGTCTGGGCTTTGCGAGTTTAAGGCCAACCTCAAGTACATAGTGAGACCCTATCTCAACAAAACAAAACAAAACCAACTAACAAACAAACAAACCAAAAACCCAACAAAAACAAAAGAGGAAACATCTTTTCCTTTCCTTTTTGAACAAATATTTATTAGATATATACTATATATGAAGCATTATGCTACATACTGAGCTACAACAGTGAACAAGACCTGTTGTGTATTTGTTTGTTTTTTGAGACAGGATCTCCCTATACAGTTCAGGATGGCCTTGAAATCACTATGTAGCCCAGGCTGGCCTCAAACTCATGGCGATCCTCTAGCCTCAGCCTCTCAAGTACTGGGATTACAGGTGTGTACCACCACCCCAGCCAACAAGATCTATTTTCTAAGGAAGACAGAATCTAGGAAGCTGAGGGAAGGTAAAGGGGACAAAAGGATCAAAGGTTAAACAGGCTCAATAAATGCTCAGAGAAAAGACTGAGAATACGACGGGAACATGTGGCACAATACCTCATCTAGGGCAAGAGCTCTGCAGAGAAGTGAATACTTAGGGTAAGACCTGCAAAACAGTAAGAAGAATGTATCCAGAGCAGAGGAGAAAAGAAACAAGCTACATAGAGGAATCGTCTGTGCCACAGACAAAAAATAAGAGGGCTGTATCGAAAACAAGTTCACGTAAAGCTGAATTCAATGGTACAAAGGAAGACAAGTAATGAGAGAAAAAGTAGGGGAGGCATGTAAGGCTTGGCATTTTCATTTTTTAACTGTTTTGTTGTTTGAGTTAGGGTCTCACTATATAGGCCAGGCTGGCCTTGAACTTGTTATGTGGCCAAGCTTGGCCTTGAACTCATGAAGCTCCTGGCTCAGCCTCCCAAGTGCTGGGATTACAGGTGTGTACCACCATGCCCAGACAAAGGTCAGTTCTTGAAATGCCTCAACAGCTACTCAGGGAGTTTAACATTTATCTTAAAAAGTGAGAAGTCACTGCAGGACTTTCAATGGGGAGCCAGTCCATCGGTTATGACTCTCCACATTTAGAAAGATCACGAGTGCAGCGATGCTTAACTTTGGATACACGGTAGTCATCTGAGAAGCTCCTGAAAACCTCTTTTGTGGGCAGGGATGTTGTGGACTAAAAATCTCTGATGCCCAGAAACTGTGAGTCTGCTGGTCCAGAATACTTATCTGTGTACACACAGGTATTTTAAGGGGCCTGAGTGATTGGCAGGGTAGCCAGAGAGCTCCAGCCGTGATACAGAGAATGGTTGGAGAGAAGCAAGAGCCATGGCTTCATGTTGCTACAGTTTTGTCTTTTCTACAATTTCACACGAATGATGAAGTAGGCAGGCTTTTGTGTTTCGCTTCTTTCACTCAGCACAGTAAGACTTGTCTGTGTTGTTGTGTATAGTTGTTGATACTGTGTTCCCTTTATTACTTAGTGTTCCACAGTATTGTATACTGCAATGTGCTCATTAGTGTATGATGTACCCTCTAGCGGGCACTTGAGTTGCTTCCAGTTTGAGCTATTTTCAGCCCAGATGGAACTGTTTTCACTGCTCTTAGGAAATACCTGGAAGCAGTATTGTTGAGTCATACAACAGGAATACATTTAACTTTGCAAAACCCTACCAGGCTCTTTCCAGCTGTAGCTGTGCCATTCTGTGTTCTCTCCAAAAGACAGGAGTGCCCCAGCTGCTTGACATCACTGATGCCTTTTGTTTATTTGTTTTTGCCTTTTCCTAGATAGGGTATTGCTATATAGCTGAGATTTGCCTTGAAATCATGATCTTCCTGCCTCAGCTTCCCAAGTCCTGAGACTACAGGTGTGCATTACTATACCTGGCTACTGGTCCTATTTAACACAGGCTAATTTACAGATTTCTCAGAATTACTTTCTAATTGTTAAAACACAGATTAAATGTCCATGAAAACCTTCATATATTTTAAGACCTATGAAATATATAGCTTTCTAAGATATTAACATTACATTCAAATTAGACAAAGCAGTTCAAATTTACCTTTTGATGATTTCCTTCTCTCATTGTGTTCTTACCTGAGCTGCTCAATTTTCTCTGGTGTAATAGGACTCTTCCCCAAAACCTGGTCTATCTCTTCATATAGTTTCTTTTGAACTTCTTCAGAAGTGGTTAAAAAACAGATTGCCCAGGTACACACTATGTGGAAAAAATTACATTAATAACAATAAAAACAGCTAATTCTTGGTTTGGGGCTAGACTACAAGAAAACTAATGGTCTTTGTTTCGTTTTCCCCTTAATTTTGCACCCTCAGATACACATAAGTAAATGCTACTCAAAAATAAAACAATATTCTTCATCAGACTTGTATGTAATTGAACGGGACATGAATGTTTATAGAATGAGATCATATAGTTTGGATGCTTTCTTCTACCTGGCAAGTAACTCTCTAGTTACTTAATATATTTTACCTCAGAAAAAACAGTAATGACATTTCATATCTGTGGAATGTTCAATGCTAGTGATAGTGATGAATTATCTGCTTTACTCAACTTTGTAAAATAAAAATTTGATTTATTATCACTAATAAAATGATCCACACAAACCAAACCAGCAGACTTACGTAAAGATCAGTACTGTAAATGTGTCACTTGTAATGGTAAACGTATTAGCTCCTGAATTGTGACTGATTACTGCTTAGGACAGTGATTCTAAAAAACCACCCGGAGGCCGCTGATGCCACAACTTCACAACCACAGTCTATTTTGGCAGGATTGGGTTGAGGCCCAGGAATTTATACTTTTAACAGTACTACTGTTGTTTTGATGGGAGATCACTGGCTTATGTTTCTCTTTGCTTTAAACTGATTTATAGATTATACTCACCCAAGAGATGGAAATGTAAGAAAATTAAATGAAAAAAGAAGAAACAGAGTGGTTATATTTTCTTTATGAATCCACTGGGATTATAACTAGTAAAAAAATGGGACCATCTGGATATACATATATACATACACACACACACGCACTATTTTTGGCTAGAATATATTTAAACTGACACTGTAGCTCTACTTCTTCTAAACTTTTTAATATTGCTGAAAGTAATTTTAATCTCTACTTACCAATTATCTCTTTCCTGACTGAAATTTTTATTATTTTTTTGTGGCTCTGGGGATGGAACCCAGGGTCTTCTTTATGTAGGGCAAGTGCTTTACCTCCCACAGCCCCCAAATGTAGTATTTTTTAAATGTTCATATGATTTATTGGTACTATTAGTATCACTAAAATCCGTAACTACATAGTACTCAATTATTCATGAGTGATTGCCTGCCTATAATGCTTACCTACATATGCTTATTCCCTACGGCTTTTTTTTTTTTCTTTTTTTGGGGGGATAGGGTCTCCCTATGCAATTCAGGTTGGCCTTGAGCTCACTTTGTAGCCCAGGTTGGTCTGGAACTCGCTAAGATCCTCCCGCCTCAGCCTCCTGAGTGCTGGCATTACAGGCATGAGCCACCACACCCAGCTTCCTTACAGCTTATGAATGGACCACAGATTTTCTATTTCACAAGAACTATGAAAACCTGTACAGTGTACAATATGTAGTATAATTTTACAATATATACTAATATACAACTGAAGGAATCAGCACAAGGGTTGCATAGAGTAACCACCAATATACACTGTTTGACTCTATCATCACTTAAAATAAATATAATCATTTAAGTTTAATAATCTCAAATACTGTTTTTTGTTATTTTGTTTGTTTTTGTATACTCATTAAAAATATGACTGGAAACAGTGTAACACATAATCTGAAGAAATTTAATGGCAGTATTAGGGATTGAACCCAGGACCTTGAGAATGCCACTCAATAGGGCATACTGCCGAGCTGTATCCCCAGACTCCTGCTCCCTTTGAACTTCATTTTGAGTCAGGGTCTTGCTGAGTTTCCCATACTAGCCTCAAACTTGCAATCCTCCTGCCTCAGCCTCCCCACTACCTGAGATTACAAATGTGTGCCACTCTAAGCTCCTCAGTAGAGCTAAACATTTCTCTTACGAAAACAGAAAGTGTGGATGAAGGCTAATACTAACTACTGGAGCAAGAACTTTGATTTTCTGCCTGTCTTGCCTCCCTAAAACTTCAGGGCATCTTGAAATGGTCACTTTTTGTGATGTTTAGAGCACAAAACTGATTTAGATTCTTTGAAGACCTTTAGCAAAGATATGTTTATAATGTAATATATTTTTAGAACACATAAGCATTTAAAGAAGTAGAATACATTATTTCTATAATCTCT
Source organism: Dinomys branickii (assembly GCA_004027595.1). Lineage (NCBI taxonomy): Eukaryota > Metazoa > Chordata > Mammalia > Rodentia > Dinomyidae > Dinomys > Dinomys branickii. Next base: position 17,513 of record PVLD010021429.1, read on the forward strand.
GGAAGTTTATATCTGTACTCATCATTTTTTTGGTACTGGGAATCGAACTCAGGACCTTGCGCTTGCCAGGCAGGTGATTATGCCACTGAGCTACATCCCTGGCCCTGGACTCATCATTTTAAAAAATTTCTTTAAAAAGAGCTATAAATGAAATCCTTCTAGTGAATCTACATTCCTTAGATTTTAAGCTAATACTCTAATACTTCCTGTAAGTATTTTAATATTACTTATACCTACAAATGTATTTTAATCAATATTGAATGAATGGTAGTCCAGTAATCTAAAACTCAGTGAGGTCTATTTGTTCCCCTGAGAAACCACTCTGAAGATATCAATATGTAATACAACAACCATTGTTAATTTCCTACCACTGTGTCTGTAATTCGGTATTGCTTGTACTGTTCTTATGCTATTTTATAAATGGATGTCTATTTGTTAATATGCCTTCCTTCTTTTTTTTAAATTAAAAAAAAAAGTCAGTGAGGGAACTTAGATCGCACATTTCAGAATTTAAATCAAAATCAAAATCACCTTCCATTCCACCAAGAAGAGTTCCTGGGAACCCTGGCCTCTGCGGCCTGCACCTATGACTGCAGCCCTTAACCACGCAGCAGTGGGAGGGAAACACTCATGCTCAGCTGCGAAGGCATCAACAGCAGTTCATTTTAAAGGCACTAACTAGAATTCACAGTCCAAAAATGTGCCAAGAAATTTATGGCAATTTTCAGAGGTGGCATCAAGCATTCAGAGTGAGGAAAAAAAAAAAGCAAATGTGTAAATCAAGCCTTTTAAACAAGAATAAAAAGCAGGGAAGGGATGTTACAAAGAGGTCTTGCAGAGAGTCTTCCTTTATTTTAGAACAGCTTAACCCTTGCATATTCGGTAATCCTTCTGAAAAGGAACTTGATTTATACTTACATTTTGCAGTTATTATGCAACCAGCCAGGGAAAATATCATAGTGTCTTCCAGGATCTAAGAAACAAAACGAAATTTAGAAGTATGAAATTTAAGATGGTCTATGCTAGGTCCTATTAAAATAATCTAGAGTATAACATTAGGGTCAATAAAAGGGGAAAGGTATATTATTATTTCTTTACCCTCATTAATATGAAAATAGAATAATATGAAAAGCAACCCAAACATTATATTGCCTTTTGGATGCAATAAACATTTAGTTGTTGGTAATGTTACTGGATCATGTTATGCTTTGACAAACTGGTTCAGTCCTATTTTTTCTGGCTTGGTTTGGCGAAGCAACAAAGCCTTGGGAATAATAGAGAAGAGTCCAGCACTGTCCTTGGAGCCTGATTTAATTTCTGTACCAATACAGACCAGAAAACCACTTCCGCCACCAGGACTTGGCTCTGCTGAATGAGGCAGAAGATTTCTACAGCACATGAGTGGGGAAATGATTCCACTCCTGTCCTTTGCCTGGTAACAACATAAGCACAGTGAAGCCCAGTGGTAATAGACAAGCACTGCAAACAAGCCCAGCTGCCAAACCTGGTCACTGTGGAAATGACCAGGCAGGTCATTTGCAGACCAAGTGGCACAGTCTAGAAAGGCTTATGTAAACCCTTTTATCTTATGATCAGATAATTTGGCCCCAATATTTGTTTACCCGAATATTGAATACTGTGCCTCAAAGAGCTAAATACTGTAAAAGCAGACTAAGTATTTGGTGCTACTCACGGCGTACATTCAAAGAAACACTACTTAGTTCCAGGAGGGCATGTGGATGAAAGTGACTGAAAAGCACATGCGACAAACACAAGGGTTGTTTTATCTGATAAACGTCTAACAATTACATTACCTGTTGATCGTTAAGGTTTCCCTGTACTAAGGAGTCAATGAAAGTATGTTGACTGAAGCTCTTTTCTTTTCGCTTTTTTATGATTTTCTTTAAAATAGATTCCAATTGTACAAGTGCTTAAAGAAAAACAAACAAACAAAAAATTTAGAATACAAGCATTTATGGAGATTAGACTCTCTAAAAATAAACCTGCACGTTTCATGTGCAGAATAAAACCTTTAGAAAGAGTAACCAATAGTTTTCAGGGCTGGGCAAGGCCTCATGTATACTCAGCAAGCATGTACCACTGTGCTACACTACCAGCCTAATAACCAACAATTTTAATATGCTAATTTCTACTTAAACTCATCTAACTTTCTTTTCTTCCTCTTTTTGTTAAATTTAAAATACACAAACCAGGCACGGTGGTGTACCTCTATAATCCCAGCACCCTGGGAGGCTGAAACAGGAGGATCACAAGCTTGAGCCTATCCTGGGCAACTTAGTAACTTAGCAAGACCTATCTACAAATAAAATGTTAGAGATAAAAAGAAAGGACTGGGGAGGTAACTCAGTGCAAAGTCTCTGGACACAATTTCCAGTACTAGAAGAAATACATACAAAAAAAGAGCGCACGAAGCATCGAAGTACAGTTTAAGGAATAATTAAAGCAATCTACCATACCAACACACCCGGTCAAGAAGCAGAACAACCTTAGGGGAGCCATGCGTGCCTCTCCCTTCATGTTACCCTCTTCCTTCTACATTCTGTATTGCTGACTTCCTTCTTTCAAATCAGGTATTGCTCATACCTGACAGGGCAGAAATAAATATGAGATAATCAAAAAGTAAATCATGAAACCTAAAGGATCTGCTGCACTTAATAACTCTGCCAGCACTGTGTACTCCCCAGTCTCCATCCTCCCCTCCCACCTTCAGGTCTTCTGTCTTCTTTTTGATTTCTTCTCAGCTCTTGAATCATTTTCTATCTCCTCCCCTCCCCTCCTGTCAGGAACCCAGGGCCTCACACATGCTGGCACGCATGCTAGGCAGGTGCTCCACCACGAAGCTGGGGCCACAGTGCCAGCACGGCCCCCACCTCATGTTTTTGAAACACGTTATCACTAAGTTGTCCATGGTGGCCTCCAACTTGTGGTCCTCCTGCCTCAGCTTCCTAAGTAGCTAAGATTATGGGCATGGGCTACTACTCCTGGCTCTTGTATTTCTTAATGATGTAATATCCAAAAACCAGGCTAGGTTTCTGGGCTTCACTACCTTGGTGCTTGCTAGTCCCAAGGCTCAAATCTATGTACAAAACAATTGCACATTTTATTTCTAGTGAGGACCTCTTTCCCTGAATGCCATACTCCTATTTTTAACTAGAAACTCAACAGCTCCACTTGCATGTCTGAAACATACCCAACATGAATGATCAGCTGGTTTATCTTTCCTGTAAAATCTGGACCTTCTCACAGGCTTCCCCATCTGTAATGGTTGATACATTGCGTCAACTCGAGCAGTCTAGAAGCCTAAGTAATTCTGCAGTTATACATCCTGGGGTATAAAGGACATGTCCTTACCCTCTGGACACTGTTCATTGTGTCAACTTGAGAAGTTTCGAAGGTTAATTAAGTGACTACAGGGGCCAGGGGCCTTACTATGTAAACATCCTGAGCCTGTGCAAGAGGAGGGCACACAGATGGTGTGAGTGCTGCCCCCACCCGAGGGCAGGTGACCTGCATGCACTGTAAGGGAGGAAAAGAGACTTGTTCTGCCCCTTTTTGCTCTGGTTGCTTGTGCTGTCCTCTGCAGCCTTGAACTATTGCCCTTGGGTCCTGCCACCCTGCCCTGCAGCCAGCTGATTATGGGCTGAAATCTCCACAAACTGTGAGGTAAATAAACCTTTCCTTAATTTTGGGCTTTGGGTATATTGTCTCAGCAATAAGAGAAAAGTAACCAAGACACCAGCTGACTTCATTTTCCAATTATTCAGGCCTAAAACTTCGCTGTCTGTCTCTCTTTCACTCCACACTTAGTCTGTCAGCAAGTGTTGATGGTCTGTCTTCAAATGCAGGATAATTCTTTTGTTGTTGTTGTTTTACTTTCTACTGCCTGCCATCTGGCATGAGCCGTATTATCTCATTTGTGCACTTCAGTGAATAGCCCCTAACTGGTCTCTCTGCCTCTGGTCTGCACCCCAGCAGTCTATCACAGAAGCCAGAGCAAGCCTCTGAAAACATAACTGAAATCGTAACTATTCAGTCATGGCTAAGAGTAACAACCTGGTCACACAGTGGTCTATAAGCCACACAATGCTGCACCTCTCCCCAGTCTTCTCACTTCACCCCCTTCTGCCCCTCTCAGAACTCACAATGGCCATACTGTCATCTGGTGCACCAGGAGGCAGCCTCCCTTGAAGACTCTGCAGCTACATTTTCTCTATAAAGAGTCTTCTTCGTTTTTTTTTTTTTTTTTTTGCAGTACCAGGGATTGAACTCAGGACCTTGCAATTGCCAGGCAGGCGCTTATTCCACTGAGCTGTACCCCCAGCCCCAGGAATCTTCTTCCTTGAGACATCAAGGTATTCACACAGCCTGCATGACTGGTTTCCTCATCTCTTACAACTGTTCAAACATAATCCCATCTCAGTGAGGCCTGTCCTGAGAACACTGCACCCTCTCCACCCCACACTGCCCATCTCCATCCAGTTCTACTTTTCTCCATAGCATTTCCTACCTTTTAACACCTCAGTTTACTTATGTAGACCACTGTCTCTTTCCACAAAGTGCTGCCACAAGGGTAAGAATTTTTTACTTACTCACTGACATCTCCCCAGCACTTAAAACAATCTTGTAAGTATTCATAGGACAGAATGAACGTAACACAGGGAGACATTATACACAGCACGATGCAGCAGTACCCGAACTTTGCACCACATGAGAATCACCTGGGAAGCTTCTGGTAAAGCGCAAGTCACACCTCACACCAGTTAGGTCTGGGTGTGCAGAGGTAGGAGCCAGGCTTCAGTACAGGAGAATTTGGGGATTATTGCTGTACATTCTTCATGCTATTGAGTACAGCAGTATAACTGACAGAGCTTGTCAAAGCTACCTGATGCTCAAGGTTTGGAGTAAACTGGTCTGGGATGGGGCCTTGCCTTCAGCTTGTTTTACATTTCTCAAGTGATTGTAATGTGCAGAGCAGGCTGGCAATTATTCACGTAAGCAAAAGAAGTTCTGATGAAGCTATGGAATTCCACTCACAGATACCAGAACCTGAGGCTTGGGATGCAGCTCAGTGGTACAACACTCGCCTAGCATGGCTCAAGGCTCTCGGCCAATCCCAGCCCTGCCAAAAGAAACCCACTTTCACTACAAGCTCAAATTAGATCTGTACTGATGTAACTGCCCAAGAACATATGCTAGACAATCTACTTTTACTTAGACTGAAAAGCTAAAAAAAAAAAGGATTGAAAAGCTATACATTGTTTTCATTTCACGTTAATCTAACCTGTATTTCTGAGACACATTTTTATGAAGGAAATTAATGTCAATATATACATCAAGATGATCAGAATGGTAATGAAAACCAAACAGCAGAAGATGTCAATTCAACTGGTTTTTTAACAGATGTATTGGACATCAAGAATCACTACAATAGGAAACTGATAAGGACAGGGATTTTATCTCCTATGCACAGAACAGGCCCAGGTGCAGCACGGTGCTGCATACCTGTAATCCTAGCACTCGGAAGCCTGAGACAGGAGGGCCACGGCAAGTTCTAGGCCAGTCTGGACCCTAGAGTGAGTTCAGGACCAGCTTGGACTACACAGGGACACAGGAAGTCACTATTAAATATTTTTGAAAGAATAAAGAGAATTCTGAGATGTAATACTATTATACTGTGCACAGAGAATTACTGAGCCCCCTCGTGTGTGTGTGTGTGTGTGTGTGTGTGTGTGTGTGTGTTTTAAATGAAGGAAGATCTCAGTATGTTGCTCAGACTGGCCTTAAACTTCTAGGCTCAAGCAACCCTCCTACCTCAGCTTACAAGGTAGCTAGGACTATGGGTATGTGCCACTGTACTCCGTTAGCTTATTTCAATTTACCCTGTCTGCTCCCAAAGAAAGGAACTGCAGCAGGTCAGAATGAAAGTATTAAAACAACTATTCAATCACTGATAGAACACACAGAAAAACAGTGTAGAAGGCAATAATGTAAGGGGACTACCTTAAACTAAAAGTGCTACTTTTCTGTGTAAATTTTATTAAGTTATGATTGATGCCCAACAACTTCAAAAACACTTGTACTTTTTTTTTTTTTGCCTTTTTGAGACAGGGTCTCACTGTGCAGTTCAGGTTGGCCTTGAGCTCACTTTATAGCCCAGGATGGTCTCGAACTTGCAGTGACCCTCCTGCCTCAGCCTCCTGAGTGCTGGGATTACAGGCATATACCACCATGCCTGGACTTACTTAGTGTGATAATGGCAAGAATGTTTTTTCATATATGTACTGGTGAAGCAAAACACAAAGAATTGTTATATTGCTATGTTCTCTTTACAAGTATCTGTATACTGTTTAATAATGCTTACATTGTTTCTTTAACAATTCCTATAATGTGGGACATTTAATTTGGTTTTGGTTTTCTACTTGAAACAGTATTACAGTAAACAGCTTCATGAATATTTTCTTCTTTTAGATAATTCATTATTTATGATTCTTTACATGTTTTGAGTTTGTTTTTTGTTTTTGAGATGGTCTAAGTAGCTCAGGCTGGTGTTGAACTCAAGGTGACCCTACTGCCTCCAACTCCCGGGTGCTGGTTCCAGGTGTGCGCCACCATGCCCAGTTTCAAATTGCTGTTTTTTAGGATTGTACCCTTATACTTTCTATGAATCCTGTAGAGTGTACTAATTCCACAAGAGAACTAGAGGTTTTTCCACTAACATTTTCCCCCAAACCTTTTGTTAAAGAAAAATGTCCACTGTAGTAAATGTGGGGAGGAGCATAAAAACAGATTTTTAAATGACCAATCATCTCTTCATCATGGAAAACACTACTGAAACTGGACACATGCTTCTGTCCATTTTGAAAGTTAAGGGCAGCCAGACTTACCATCCTCGTACTGTTTCTTCCGAGTTGCACTTTTATCAAGTGACCCATCTAGAAAGCCTTTTCCAATCTCAGACCAAACCTGAAAGTAGGAAAGTATACATACCTATCATCTAGTACAGAAATTTTCTAAATAATACAGAGCAAAGTAAACTAAAATGTAAAGACTTTCTTACCAACCTATCTGATAATTAGGCTCTGCCTCGTAAGTGAATAACTGTGATGGCTCACAGTCTTTGCTCCACAGCTGTAAAGATGGGGTACAAACACAGCCACACCTCCACCCACACATTTGATTCTTCCCACAGTTCTGCTCCCAAACCCAACTGGACAAGAACCAAGTCAAATTCAATGGCAAGGGCCAGGTGTGGTGCCGCACACCTGTAATCCTGGCACACCTGTAATCCCGGCCCTCGGGAGGCTGAGGTAGGAGGATCGCTGCCACTTTGAGGCCAACTATGGGCCACACAATGAGCTCACGGCCAGCCTGAACTGCACAGTGAAACTCTGTCTCCAAAAACAAACAAAAAAAACCAAAAAACAAATCCAATGGCTAGATTCAATGTTGGACTTATGGGGAAATTTGATTTGGTTCTCGTCCAATTTGGTTTGGGACCAGAATCATGGAGATTAATAAGTTCATGAACCGAGGTATCACTTTATAGTTTAATGATTTCAATCTTTTAAAGGAAAAATTCCTTTGCTTAAGAGGAGTCAAAATGGAGAGGAAAAAGTTAACAGCAGAGTGAGTCCTCATTTCGTTCCATGTATGGTCATGAGAAAACACTAAAATAAAAGCAAAAGCAAATGGGAACAGATAAAAATAAACAGCTCCTGGAGATCTGTAAGAAAAAGAAACATATCAATAGAAATATTACAAAGTATATGAGAAAGTATCCCACAAAGGAAACACAAGCATTTGGCAAAATTATAAAAACATGGTATCTCACAAAAGATAAATACAACTTTTATTAATCATGAAACATTGGCTTTGACATAGTAGAGAAATAATTAAAGGACCACCAATCTAAGTATCAAAAACACAGTGCAGTAATATTGGTGGGAAAGTACATGGGCAAGGTCTCTGAAGGGTAGTTCCAAATCCAACAGGGATCTGAATGCGAGGTGTCCCTTTTCCTCACATTTTAACACCTGTGAAGTCAACACACATCATACAAACGGTAACATCTCTCCATGATTACCAGTAGACAGCACAGCCGCCGCTACCTCTGAATTCACAAACTGGTCACACATTCCTGGAGGCATGAGTGAATAAGCCACTTGATACTTCAAATGTTAAAAGACCATTTATTTGTGGAAAGGTATTACGATTTGTTTATGGTCTGAAAACTTTAACAACTTCAGTAACATTTAAAAACTAGCACTCCTGCCCACAAAAAATACAAATCGGGACATTTCTACAAGTAATGTCCTATAGGCAGGAGGCCAGCCTGGGATACATAGTGAGTTCAGGCCAACCTAGGTTACAGAGTAAGATTTTGTCTCAAAAAACTAAAAACAATAATTAAATAAACAAAGAAAAGGTTTCACATTAAAGAGGTCCGATGGCCAGCTGTGGTGGGCACATCACCTGTAATCCCAGAATGTGAGAGGCTAAGGTTTGCTGTAAGTTCCAGGCCAGCCTCCAGAGAAACCTTATCTCAAAACAAACACACTCTTGACAACTAAAAGTACTTACTGAGTGATCCAAATTGAGTCTTGGAATGGGCAGGGGAAGTGGTGTGGACTGTAAAAAACATTATTAACATAACTGAAGAAATGTGAAGATGGGCCTAGGTAAGTTAACAGTGTTGTATCAATGCTGAACTTCCCAAGTTTAATAACTACTGTCACCACATGAGTATCCTTATTAGAAAACACAGAGTGAAGTATGTAGAGGTTAAGAGTGCAAAACATCCACTTCATACTCACATGGTTCAGGGAGGGGAGGGAGGGAAGGAGGGTGGATGGATGGTTGGATGGACAGACAGACAGATGAGTTACAAAGTAAGGGAGGCAAGATGTAAACAAACACTTAATTTGGGCAAAGGATACTTGAGGGTTCTTTGTTCTGGCTATAATTCTTCTATTAACTTTGAAATTATTTCTATTTCAAAGTTATATGGAGAGGAAAAGAAGGGGACCATAATGTAAGAAGAGGCAGGACAAGTAGCAGCAGCAGATGTCCTGGCTGGAGCTATGCTCAGTGGTAGAGTGCTTCCTTGTCAGGCATGTGGCACTGAGTTCAATCCTCAGTACCCCACCAAAAAGAAAGAGGAAGAGCAAGAATGAACTCCTGGGCATAGTGCGACACAGCTATAACCCTAGATATTCAAGAGGCTGAGGCAAGAGGACCAGCCTGGGTAACTTAGCAAACCTCTGTCTCAAAATTAAAAAAGAAAAAAGAAAAAAGGTTGGAGATGTAGATCAATAGTCCATGGTAGAGCACTTGCCCAGTGTGTCAGTCCCACCACCAAAAAACAAAACAAAAGCTCTCATCAACATGAAAAACAATGCAGATGACAAGAAATAAGTCAAAAATTGATTTTTCATTAAAATGAGGAGACAGGGACCAGGGATTTAGCTGTGGTCCAGCACTGCCTGGCAAGCATGAGGTCCTGAGTTTGATTCCTGGTACCCAATAAATATAATAGATAGATAGGAAGGAAGACATATTAAGAATTCCCTAACCAATTAATTTTTCAATCTGGGTACACACACTGGTTCACTCTGGGAAGTGGAATTTATTTATTTATTTATTTATTTACTTACTGTTCTTGGAGACAGGGTCTCACTATGTTTAGTGAGTGTAGGCTGGCCTTGAATGCACTATGCAGCTATGTTGGCTGGTCTCAAACTAGCAGTGATTCTTCTGCCTCAGTCTCTTGAGTGCTGGGATTATAGACATGAGCTACCACACCCAGCCTGGGTAATGGAATTCTTTTTTTTTTTTTTAATCTTTTTTTTGAGATAGGGTCTCACTATGCAATTCAGGCTGGCCTTGAGCTCACTTTGTAGCCCAGGCTGGTCTTGAACTTGCAACGATCCTCCTGCCTTGGCCTCCCAAGTGCTGGGATTACACGCGTGCGCCATCACACCCGGCTGGGAAGTAGAATTTAAAATGACTTTCCACTTTAATTGTTATATATCTAGATGCATGCAAGGTTTAGGAAAAAGTTTATTTTTTTAAACTATCAAACAAAAAGTAATGAAAGCCATTTTAACAAGAAAAAGTACAACAATAAACAGTAACAGGGTGTTAACTCACAGTTCCTGATAATTATTTTAAAAACACATTATCTTAAATATTCACTCTATTTTTATAGATTTAAATAATATAAGGAATAATTTCTCAGACATAAATGTGGTAAAAGTAACCTAAATATGATTTTAACAAATTAATGTTGAGACTAATTTTTAAAAAGGAAAATAAATAAACTGCATTTGTGAATCTAGAAAAGCAAACATAATGCTTTTCAGCATATTGACCCAGTTAGCATCTTCATATGCCAGTGACTTTAATTTCTATGTAGGACACAATCTAGTTCTATTAAATACAGATTGTTCTCTTTATTCTAGAACTCAATACTGCTTTTATAATATACTTGGTTTTTTGTTTTTTGTCTTTTTCAAATAGGGTTTCGCTGTGCAGGTCAGGCTGGCCTTGAACTCATTTTGTAGCCCAGGATGGCCTCGAAATCAGTGATCCTCCTGCCTCAGCCTCCCAAGTGCGTACCATCATGCCCCGTTGTATACTTGTGTGAAAACATGAAATGGAGAATTCCAGAAATAAACAATTCATAACTTAAAAAATAAATAAACAATAAAAGTTCTTCAGTCATATGCTTCTTACATTTAAAAAAGTATTTGTGTAAAAAGTGTAACTCTTAACTTTAAAATTACTATTGTGTGCATTATTCTTTTCACTAAAAAAAACAAGAAAGCTTAAATCTTGAGAGGCAAAGCCAGCATTCAATTATTCGTCATAAGGAAAGGATAATTGTTTCCAGTACTGGTACTAAACCCAGAGCCTTCGCATCCTCAGCCCCTTTTACTTTTTTTCATTTTGGGGCAGGCTGTCATTGGATTGCCCACACTAGGCCTGAACCTACAATCCTCCAGCCTCAGTTTTTCAGAGTGCTGGGATTATTGGCCTGTGTCACTGCACCTGGCTGATGAAAGAAAAATTTTAAATTGAGCCTTCGACTTACTGTGCCATGATTCTTCTGGAATTGAATAACTTCTTGGTCATCTTCAAATGCACTGCCCATTACCACCTGTGTAACAGACTTCATGGCAAAACCAAGCATGTGCTGGCTGAGGGGGACATGCTGGGTCTCTGGGTACGTGAGCCAACTGTCTAACAATTCTTCTGAAAGCTGAAAGAGAACAGAATATCACAATGACTTACTATTGCTCTCCACTAAACCTAAAAAAATCCATCAAGTAGATTCATTTCCTAATGTACGCAAGTTCAGTTCTGTAACCAAGGTCAGTATTTAGGTATTTCTGATGGGCTCAACCTATAATTGCATATTCAACGGTTTAGCAAATCATATAAAATCATTCACAACCACCATCACAGTAAAGTAGAAAATAGAAATTTAAAACTGCAAATATAGAAAAAGCTTAACAAAATGGAAATTAAAGTGATGAAAATATTAGTGTCTAATTAAAAATAGCAGATATTCAAAAAAATAGTAAAGGTTCACCAGAGTGCCCATGATATAAATATATGAATACAAAAAGTCCTAGACATACTTCAGTAACAGGAATCTCTCAGAATCTCTTTGTCATTCCTTCCTTCACCAAATATTTATTAATTACTTGTGGAGTGAAAACAGTATACAGTAAAGAGATTATGAGCTTTGGCGTGAGAAAAATCTTGATTTTCCTTCTGGGTTTGTCACCTAGAAGTCATGAGGCTTCAGGCAATTCGCTTAACCTACGCTCATGTGTCAGCAGTCAAGCAGGGAAGACACCTCCCACACTGCATGGCTGCTGTGATGGGGATAATTATACCCATGTCACATAATGTGGTAAAGGTTTTGTGAGCTAATGCATGTAAACTCCCTACCACAGGCCAGGAATATAGCTCAGAGGCATAAGCACCTGCCTGGCAAGTACAAGGTCCTGAGTTCAATTGCCGGTACCAAAACAAAAAAAGCGAGTAAACTCTCACCGTGTTAGGAACTCAAAACTCTTTTTTCATGTCAATTCTATGAAACTTTCATCACAGTACAAAGGACTAAAGCTATTCAGCATGAAAAGATTTAGCATTCTGTAGGCTTACATTGGTACCCATTGTAATGGCCCAAGTACCCAGCTGCTTGCTAGACTGACCCCATGCTTGACCCCCGATTCACCTCAAACAGCTAAAGTCCATGTACAGTAACATAATTATTGTTTAAAGGTTCCTTGTTCTTTCTCAGAAAGAATTTAAAGAGCATTGCCCATCCCTGCCAGAAACAGGACAGTTACCCAAGCATAACGTCCCTGCTACATCTGTGCATTCATTGTGGTTTTTGTCTTTATAAGCCCTGCATACAATGGGCTCGGGGCTCTCACTTCTCAGCCTTGAAACAGAGGCGTGAGTGGGGGCCGTTGGGCTCAACTATTAAAAGCGCTACTGAAATTCTAATTTGGCTGTTTGGGAGTTTATTGTTCTTGGACCGTCTCACCCATCTACTGAGATGAAACACCTCAAGTATAAAACTTTTTCTGAAAGGAAAAGGAAAGTCCCAATAATTCCAAAGTATATAAGATTAATATATTGTGCTGGGCATAGTAGTGCATGTGCGTAGTCTCAGCTATTCAGGAGGCTGAAGCCAGAGGACCAAAAGTTTGAGTCCTGCTTGGGTGACTTAGTGAAACCTTATCTCCAAACAAAACATAAAAAGGGCCAGGTGTGGTAGTGCACACCTGTAATCCCAGCACTTGGGAGGTTGAAGGAGGAGGATCCCTTTACATTCCAGGTCAGCCTGGGCTACAAAGCCAGTTCAAGGTCAGCCTGAGCTGCAGAGCAAAACCCTGTCTCAAAAAGACCAAAAGAAAGGGATGTGGCTAGTGGAGAGCACTTGCTTAGCACATGGAAGGCACTGGTTTCAATCCCCAACGCTAGAAAAAAATGTAATGAGCTAAACCAGTACTTTAAAAGAACTTTGAGATTGGATGAAGTGTGAATAAAACAGGAGAATAAAATGAATATAGGACATAAGTTAAAAATAATTTTGGGACTGTATAGCTCATAAGAGTGCTTAACATGCATAAGGCCTCAGTTAAATCCCCAGCACTACACAAAGAAAACATTACTTTTGTGTTACCAAGAAAATAATCCCACATATAGTAATACCCTCCTACCTACAATTTCAGCTAGTCTGAAAATATTAAAATGAAAATTCCAGAAGTCAAGTACCAAAAGTTTAAATTATACACTGTTCTGATGAAACGGCACTACCACATGTTGTCCTGCCCAGGAAGTGTCCTGCAGGTCCGCACTGCATATACTACTTCCTGCTGGGCATTTGGTACCGTTGTGGTATCAGAGCAACTGTTCTTTACTGCCATGTTCAAGCAACTCTTACTATTTCTCCTTAATGTCCTCAAAGCCCAACAGCAGTGGTGCTGGCAACTCAGCTATGTCTGAAAGAAGCCACAAAGTGCTTCCTTTAAGTGAAAACTTAAGGGAAAAAGTCATATACTGTGGTTTCTAAGATCTACAGTCTAATGCAATATTTTGAGAGACAGACTATACTCACATTTTATTATATTATTACAATTGGTCCATTTTATTGTTTTGTTAATCTCCTATTGTTTAATTTATAAATTACCTTTTGAGGACTTCCGGGAAGATGGCGACCGGGTAGGCAGCAGAGAGAGAACCTCCCAGAGGATTACCACCCAAACAATGAAATATAACAATATGAAGACAGAAATAAGGACTTCCGGGAAGAAGATGACCAGCCGAGAGAGCGAGTGTGGAGGGAAGAACGGCTTCAGCTCCTGAACCCGACAGAGAACGCGCTACTGGGAC
>PVLD010021430.1:0-31458 GCA_004027595.1 Dinomys branickii
TTTTTTTTTTTTTTTTTTTTTTTTTTTGTCTTTTTGAGACAGAGTCTCGCTATGCAATTCAGGCTGGCTTTGAGCTCACTTTGTAGCCCAGGCTGGTCTCAAACTCCCAACAATCCTCCTGTCTCAGCCTCCCGAGTGCTGAGATTATAAGCATGCACCACCACACCTGGCCTCTAGTTTTAGTTTTTTGAGGAATCTCCACACTGATTTCCATAATGGTGATACTAGTTTACATTCCCATGAACTGTAGAAGGGTTTCTTTTTCTCCACAGCCTCTCTAGCATTTGTTATTTGATTTATTTTTTTATTTATTTATTTTATTTTTTGGTACTGGCAATTGAACTCAGGAACCTTGTGCTTGCCAAGCAAGGTGTCAAGCTCTGAGCTGTATCCCCATCCCTGTTATTTGATTTTTTGATGGGATGTGTTACATTCATGTTCTGACTCTGCAAAAGGAATGTAAACATTATGTACTGGAAACATGTACCAAACGAAAGGAAGGAGATGCAAGGCTGGGTGGAGAGGGAGGGAGGGAGGGAGAGAAAGAAAATGGAAAAAGGAATTAAAGTGTGCCATGTGCATGTACCAGCTTCCCACAGGGAATGTGAGCACATACTATACACAGGTACTGGTAAGCTAAAACAAAAGATACTAGGCTACAAAGAGTAATTTATTCATGTTTGAACTCACTCATCAGCCCGTCTTCTCTCACTAATAGCCCACTTTTATGAGTACTTTGTATTGATAAACTAGGTGTCAGTTTACATGGGCTATGTCATTTAGTAATCCTTAAGCCAAACATATGAGTTAGATACTATTGTGATTTTTCTGAGTGAGATAACTGAAGCTTAATAGATTACATAAATTAGTGACAGGAGGCAGGATTTGAGCTCCTGCGTTCTGCTTCTGGAACTCATACTTTTTTTGTTCTTGTTTTTTGAGACAGGATCTTGCCAGGTAGTTCAGGCTGGCCTTGAACTCACTATGTAGCCCATGCTGGTCTCAAACTCTCACTGATCCTCCTGCCTCAGCCTCTAGAGTGCTGGGATTACAGTCATGCATCACCATGCCTGGCAGGAATTCATACTCTTAAGCATTTCTGTGATTCATCGCTTTTTACTGCTTGGATTTAAGCCAAATTTTTAATGTGACTTTTCCTTATTTCTTTTCTTGAAGGGCATTGAAAAATATATTATTGAAGATACTGAGGAAGCCAGGTTAAACCAGGAAAAATACCCGCGACCTCTGAATATAATTGAAGGACCCCTGATGAATGGCATGAAGGTTGTTGGTGATCTTTTTGGAGCTGGAAAAATGTTTCTGCCTCAGGTTGGTCAAACATAGGAAAATATTTTCACAATTGAATTTTTCTTTGTCTTTCAGTGAATAGTGAGTATATTACAGATATTTTTCTCAAGTTGCAGTTTGGACAAGAGCTCAAAGGCATTATCTAGTCATTCCTTCCTAGATGTATTTGGAGTCAAGTCTGGAAAGAACTCATCCTCAGAATGGTGTGGAGGTTAGAAGTCATCTGGAGGATCTTACTAGGTTTTTTTTTGAGACAGGATCTTGCTGTGTAACCAAAGCTGGCCTCAAACTTGTGGCGATCCTCCTGCCTTAGCCTCCTGAGTGCTGGGATTACAGGCATGCGCCACTGTGCCCAGGTGTAGAAATTGTCTGGAAATTCTTAACATTGTAGTCTTTATGTTTATGACTTTCTAACCGCCTCTTAGCCCAGTGCCTCTTTCTCTCCTCCTCAACAGTAAAGTAAGACCCAGGATATATGTCAAGTTAATATTAAGGCTTGATTTGACTAACTGGTGCTCTTCTTTAATGATGCATGCTTTGAAAACTACTGTGTTAAAGAGTGGTATGTTAAATGTTACATTTCAGGTAAATTCAGAGGTCTTAATTTTGCAATACAGCAACTACTAACCCTGTCAGTAAGCAAACTCTTGCTTAGCATATAGGTTAGGGGCCTTAAGGCATATGAAAGACTGTAAAGGCTTCCTGCATAAGGCTCAATTTTAAGTGAGTTATAATTTGTAGGGTTGAGACAAGAAGGCTGGGATAAGGGCAGCCATGAGGACATGGTGGAGAAGCGTGGGACTTGAAGGATACACAGAATTCAGAGAAGTGATAGAGGACCTTCTAGGCAGATAAAAACAAGCAGAAGGTCAGAAGACAGTAACCACAATGTTTGGTCTGCTTCTTTTTTTCTTAGCTGTTCCTTATTCGTTGGCATTCCCCTACAGAGCTTATTCCTGAGGCTACTCACTGTCACAAGTGACTCCTGTGTAGCTAGCCTGAGGTCAGAGTGGGCATTCCATTTTCACAGGTGACCATTAGCTGTTTGTTATATTTTGGAATGGCTGGTGGTTGGAATGATTAATCAGATACCTGACTCTGTTCTTTTCTCAGGTTATAAAGTCAGCTCGGGTCATGAAGAAGGCTGTTGGTCACCTTATCCCCTTCATGGAAAAAGAAAGAGAGGAGAACAGATTGACTAATGGCACTGTAGAAGAAGAGGCAAGTTGGTTTTTCCAGGCCTGTGGTCTTTTAAGTAGCCTCTGCCTGGGTTGGGCTTAAGCATCATGCTTGACTATGTTTGTCCTTGAAGATGAGGTACAGAAATGATCCAGCATTTGACCCTCCCTTACCAAGCTTCAGTATACCCTGAGATTTTCCTTTGAATATGGCTTTATGAATTTTTTAATATAAATACATTTTAAAGCCCATGATTTCAAGGCAAAACTAGTTCATTCCCTCATTAACTGACCATTCACAAAGTTCCTACTAGATACTGTAGCTACCAAGTTCTTTCCTCGCTTTTGAGGTATTTGAGTAATGTTTGTTTTTAGAAAGCTCTTATCTGAATGTTTTTTCTACTGGTAGTATCCTGGTACCACTTCTGGATTCAGTTTATTCTTGCCAACACTACCAACAAAGTAAATCATTAAGCCTTTTGACTTTGTTTAGCTTCCCCGGGAAGCTCAGGCAGTTTTAGCCCCTAGGATTCCAAATTCTTAAATTGATCTGAGTTTGTAAATGGCATAGACAGACTTAATACTTATAAAAATGCTGCTTGCCTTGGTTACCTCTTCTACTTCTGGAGGGAGGGGAATATGTTTATAGAACTTCATATCAAAGAAATACTCAAGTTACAATTATTTTCAGATTCTGAGGGAATATCTTTATAGTTAGCCAGCTCTTCCCTCCTGTTCCTCTCCTTTTAACTGTTGACATTAAACACTTTTCAGTTTGGGAGGCTGTTTATAGTGGGATTGTTCTGTGTTTGAGTTTCACTGCTGCCTGAGATGTTGGCATATCTGTTCCTGTTTGAAGTCCCTTGGTCTTACCAGGTAGGCGGGCTTCCTGTGTTCGCTTGAGCTTACAGTGTTCTTAAGAGCACAAGATTTGGGTCTAAGGCTTATCCTAAAGATGGTCTTGGTTGTATTAATTCCTATCTGTGCAGACACCAGCCTGGCTCTTGAGAGCTAGGTGGTCTGCTCTAAATGATCCCAGCCCTGTTCAACTGCTTGGCTTACTTTCCAGGACCCTTACCAAGGCACCATTGTGCTGGCCACTGTTAAAGGCGATGTGCACGACATAGGCAAGAACATAGTTGGAGTGGTCCTTGGCTGCAATAATTTCAGGTAATTTAAGATCTTACCTCTTTTAACCCTTTTGATATTTAAGCATACAAGTGTTTCTGCGGGGTAACAGAGGTGTAGGGAATGATAGCGGATATTAGAGGTCACTTTTTATATTTCTGTCTACTGTGTTTTCACATTGTCTACAGTGAACACAACTTTTCAAGTGAAGTAAATAACTATTATGTATTCATTAAGGTCAAAAAGAATAGGAAAGCTGTTCAGGCAGGTTGAGGATTGACTTCAGAACACAGGCTCTAATATCTAGAACATCAAGCTCTGCAGGCCAGTCGCATTCCGAATAGTCCTTTTTGTCTCTCAGTAGCTGTCAGATTTTGGGACAAAGATCTTATGGAGTTTGGCTAAGTGGAGTTTTGTTGGAGGGCTTTGTCTGTACTTCTCTCTTGGCTTTGCAAGCCTAGAACAGGACCATGTGTATTTCTTGGTGATGACGCTAGTTTTTAGAATGTTGGGTGCAAGTAAAACCCCTTTCTAATATACCTCATTATTACAAATAAATATTCATAACAAAGTTGCTTCCATGTGAGGGCTAGTGGCCCATAGAAGTCCATGTTTTGTTCAGATTCTAGCATATTCTTTACAGTGAAGAACCTAATACAACAAATACCTTCCCTGGATTGGTCTGTGTCTAGATAGCAGTGCATTCATGTCATGGATTTCTTTCCAGTGTGGTGTTTTCTCTGTGTAGAGAAGAGAATTAATTGGAGTTAGAGCTGTGTCACTTAGAATTCTCTGCTTTCAGATAACACTGAGACTTTAAGGGGCCTCTCTACTTTCAACACTTTTCTCCGTCTCTGCCTTCATGGCTACTAAATAGTCAAGAACCGTCAGAAGTGCTAGAGGGGGAGGAGCAGTGTGAGGAAGGCACCTTTCCCCTTCTGACAGTCTGTTTGCCTGTTCACTTACTATCTAAAGACTTGACATTCTCTCTTGGTGCTAAAAATAAAGAATTCTATTTCTATCAATGTATTTATTACTTTTTTGAAAAGACAGGGTTTTTGAAGATTGCCCGATACAATGAGGTGTTACATGCAGAAATATATACATGCATAATGTATGTGTGTATGTGGATAGGCTGTTTGCTTCCTAAAATCTATTGTGTCACCTTTTCACACCTGTCATTGATTTCTGTTTGCATTCATCACAATCAGTTAAAACTCAGTTCAGTTAATAAATGCTTATAGGTCCTCTGCTATATAGCAGGCATGTACTGTATTAAACACACTAAAATGATTTAGTTAATTTTTCTTCTTTAAAGAACCTTATTGTCAGGCTATTTTAAAAAAAAATGGTGCTGGGGATCACACCCAGGGGCCTGTGCGTGTTAGGCAAGTGCTGTACCACCCAGCTTTGTCCTCAGCCCCAAGTTTGCTGTTTATCAGGCTAAATGGTCTGTATTCAACCACTTGAATTAAGTGACTTATAGGTAAGTTTCCTAAAATCTATTCTTGGTATCATTGTTTTATCTTCATTTGTTTTGATCATTGTCTGATTAGCTGAAAAGATTATACAAGCAATGTTTTCCCCATTTACGGCATTTGTAGTCAGCCTAAGAGATCTGTGGCATTTCTCCAGGGTGCTGCTGGAGTAGCATGTTTATCGTTATCAGTGCTACTTATTAAACCAAAGATGTCCTGCAGCACATCTTGTTGCTCTGTATTGTGTGTCGAGGCTCTTCTTGTCTTTCCAATAAATCTAACTGCAGAACCATCATTTGATAAACATTTATTTTGTTTTTCCAGAACCCTAAGTGAAGTGTAATTTTCTTACTGGGGTAGGCACCCCTTTGGCTTGTGTCTCATAACTCATAGACTCATGTATTGATGAGTTTAATTTTATGTTGTCGGCTAGTAGACCAAGGCTTCTGGAGACTGGCTTTATGCAGCAATGTGTACTGCAAAGTATCACCTCTGGGCTGTGCTGCTGTGCTTGGGTGAAACACCCAGCTCGAGGGAGTCTGCAGACCCCCACAGTCAGTTCCTTGTTTTTCCCAGCTTTTTAATATTGATGCAATAAATCTCATTAAATAATAACAGTATTTTTACTTTGTGAAGCAAAAAGAGGATGAAAAGTGATAGTTCAGGTTTATGGGAGGGATATTTCCAGATTTAAGGATTTGAATAATCTGGAGATGTATTCAAGAGTCTGCTAATAACCTAACATTTGCTTATCGCTTGACATTTTATGTAGTTAGTACTTCATATAAGTTTTCTGTTGGACTCCTTTCTTTTCTTTTACCCTTTCTTTCCTTTTATGGCTTTGATCCTGCCCTGCCTGCATCTGAGTAATCAGAGTTCTCATTTTATACATAATAAAAGTGAGGCTTAGAGAACTTTAGTGATTTCTTCATGCTAACATGGCTGAAAAATTACAGGCCAGACTTGGTTTCTAATTCCAAAAAGCTGGGTCTTTGTATTGTGTAATTTTACTCTCTCCTGTTTTTTTGACTTGCAGTCAACTTTAACTGTAATATCTAATACTAACAATCTAAATTGCTTTTAAGAAATCATTTAAAGTGCTTAGAGCTAGTCTTGATCAGATATTTGATAAAAAGAAAGTTGATTTTTAATGTTCTAAACACTAAGAATAACTAAATGTGAATATAATAACTAATAATAATAGTTCTAATAATAACTAGAAAAAGACAAATGAAGGTTTTTCTCACTTAACAGATAAATACACAATTGTATAAAAAATTACGATTTATTAACAGATATTTGTAAATTATATGTCCTATACCTACTTGGTACTTTAAAAAATATGGATTTGGTGAAAGGTAAGACATATTTGTATTATCACAATAGTTCTTGTTTTTGTTTTTTTTTTTTGAGACAGGGTTTTGCTATTATTTCAGGCTGGCCTTAAACTCATTATGTAGCCCAGGCTGACCTTGAACTTGCAGCAATCCTCTTGCCTCAGTCTTCTGAGTTGCTGGGATTACAGGTGTGTGCCACCGTGCCCCGCACACCAGTGGCTCCTAATATAATGCTCTGGTATGTGTTAAAAATAAGCAATATATAGTGAGACATGAAAACAGTTTTAAAATATGTAACGTTGGTACATTTGGCTGAATATGTAAGTCAAGAACACATCAATCTTGCCTGGAACCTTAACATGTGTACCAATACTATTTTAGAGGCTTTAGACTTGATATATTTTAAGGAGAGACTTTATCAAGAATTTACTTTTTTTTAGAAGTAGAAATGGCAGCAGACACGATTAGCATGGCTTACCCTCAGGTGGGAAACGTTGGCTGGGGCTGTAGACTGGTAGAACGCTTCCATCTAGTGGTAGGATGCATCAATTGCAGGGGCAACGGATCTGTCAACTTCCTTCCTCAGCAGAGATAAAGCAAAATGACAGCAAATATCAAGCCCCTAAAAGGATGCAGATGCGCAGCTGTATTTCCTTTTTTTTTAACCCCTTTTTCTTTTTAATTAACATATCAAAGTTGTACATATTTATGAGATACAGTGATTTTTTTGTACATATATACAGTGTGTGGTGGTCAAATTGGGGTAATTAGTGTTTCTATCTCCTTATCATTCCTTATGCTTGGAGCCTTCAAGCTCATCACTTCTAGTTCTTCATAAAATATATAACAGGTTATTGTGAACTGCAGTCATCCCACTGTGCTGTAGAACACTCGTAACTGTATTTGGGTACCTGTCCTGTTTATCTTCCCTTCTCCATCTCTAGTAATTACTCTTACACTCCCTGCTAGAGATCAACATAAGCTTGCACGTATGAGAAATAACATCTTTTTGTGTCTGGTTTATTTCACTTAATGTCTTCCAGTTCTGTTTTGCCACAAATGGTGGGATTTCATTCTTTTTTATAGCCAAATAGTATTCCATGATATATGTTAATAAATTCCAGTAAATATATATCATTATATACATTTCATTTATACATATAAATGCCAATATCTGTCTACATGTTTTCATTCCATGGTATATGTGTGTGTATATATATGAGGTATGATCAGAAAATCTAGTGAGTGTCATTCAACAAAGAGGCAGGGATCTTCAATACAAGGCAGCTCATTGAACCTTTGTAACAGTGTGTAACCACAAATATCACCCTTTTTTGTACAATTGGTTTTGTGTTACAATTGAGAGAAAGTATGTTTTAAAGTGTGCCATAAATCACAGATCGTGAACAATCCATTGACATGAATTTTTATTTCAAACTGCAAAATAGTTCATTGTATTTCTGATTGCAGCCCTGGTATATGTATTACTCTGTTGTTTTTTTTTTTTTGTCCATCCATTGGTAGACACCTACGTTAATTCCATGTCTTGCCTCTGTACAATTTTTTTTCCTTTTTTATTTCTTCTGGAGAGGAAAAGAACTTTTTGTCTCATAATATTTATTTTCTAAATTTTATATTCTTAAATAGTGAATGCTATTGCTAAAGCATTTAGGGTAGCTTACATTTTTCTTCTTTTTCTCCAAATTAGAAGCCCAAATTAAATGTGTACATTCATAGTTCTGGTCTAAGTGCTCTGACAGAAAATGATAGTCAGGCACAGCAGAGTGTGCTTTAATCCCAGCCATGAGGGAAACTCAGATGGGAAGATCGTAAGGTCAGCCTTGGCAACCTTAGCATGACTTATGTCTCAAAAAAAAAAAATTATAAAATCAACATTTTTCCGTAGTTTTTTATTTCCATTCTTATTAGTCTCTCAGATGGCACAGTACAAGGCTGCGTAGCCCAGAATAGGAAAGGAGAGTCGAGGAGCAGGGGCCTGTATCAGGGCCACAGGAGGCTGTGACAGTGGCGGGGAGGGAGTGAGCAGGGTGGTGGCAGAGTGGTCGTGCAGTGAGACGCTCCTAACAGGAGCCCTGCTGTAAGCAGAGAGCCAGATGACTTTTGCCATCATGCTGATGGCTTTTAACTGGATTGTAAAAACATGCAATGTAGAAAATCAGTGTTGAAGGGCATGCCTTTTTGTCTTGATTTAAAAGCAATATGCTGGTTTGTGCAGTTTGGTTTTTTTTTTTACCCAGCAGTATATATGTAGTTGTTTTAGTTATGTTTTTCTTGTTGTTGACACAAAATACCAAATGCCCAAAATGAAGGAAGGAAAGGTTTATTTAGCTTACAGTTTGTGGAGGTTTCAGTCCATACTTGGCTGGCTCAGAGGCAGAGGGGCACATGGCAGAGGGCAACAGTTCATGGTGGCAGAGCACAGCAAAAACAACCAAAGCAAAAGGGAGGAATGGCTGCAAGTAGCCTTTCTTTCCCTTACACTGTAAACAGCCTACCCCCACCCAGGGAGTGGGTAGCACTCACACAATCTCCATGCTCTGCTTTTGTGCAGCTTCAGGAAGAATACAAAGTAAGCACCCTGGCTTCCTGCGGAGTTACTCAGCCAAACCTCTAGACTTCCCAAGTTGACACAATGTATCAACCATAACAGTAGTCATTGTTTAATAAAAATCTGGTTCTTAGACTTTCTTCCATATGTTATAAAAACAAAGTGTTTATGGTACCATCTCACTCCTGTTACAGCTTGTAGGCTTATCTGTTACACAGTTATCATTGATTGGAAACTATCTAGGTTTTTACTGAGGATTCCACATGGCCTAGCTTACTATTTTTACTCTTTTTTGCAAAAGTAACACAGGAAAAGCTAAAAACCCAATAGTGTGAAGGACGTATCATGAGAAACAGCTCTTCCTGCTCCATGTCCAGCACTCATTGTCACCAGCTGGTGTTATGGCATGTAGAAGTTCTTAAGCATGCTTTAAAATATTTTAAATATTTTTACCTTTATGAATTGTTGACATAATAAAGTAAATAAAAATCCATTATATAATTTTTAAATGTCTTTTAATAAACAAGATTAAATTTTAAAGCTGACTGACTCATAGGAACTGTACCTAAAATAGAAGAATAGAACACAGAACATGTCCTAGGGCAGGCATTACTTTCTCCTTTAAATTCTTTGAGAGGAAGTGCCCTCCTCCAGAAATGAAAATTCCTCTGGCATTATTATGCTCCCTCAGAACATGCTCCAGGCTTTCACTGCCCAGTGACTTGAGTGCCCTTCCTCTCACTCCCACCCAGCGCCCGCTTTCCCTTTGAGTCTTGTGCACCTCTCTTTCTCCCCCTTGCCTTAAGTAACCAACTTTTCTTGCTTCACCTAAGCATGTGCAGGGACTAGCCTCTTCCTAACTGCCCTTGTGGATGGCTTCTATGTTTAACAGGTGTTTGTTGAGGAACTTTCCCTGAATTTTTATTGACCTAAATGGATAACAGGTTTTGGTGTCAGATCCTGATTCACACTGCAAGTCTGCTGCTAATTAGTTGTATGACTAGACAAATTGCTGAGCTTGTCTGAACCCTTATTAAAATAGAGCCCATGGTAGTTAGAGACTTACTGTAAGAGTTAAATTGTTATGCAAAAATGTTAGCATAGTAGAAATAGCCCAGATGTCTACCAGTAGATGAATGAATAAATAAAATGATGTTTTAGTAAGGTTTCTATAACAACTATCTAAATTAACTTATAAAGAGAAAAGGTTTATTGTGGCTTATAGTTTTAGAGGTTTCAGTCTGTAGCTGGTTGGCTCTGTTCTTTTTGGGCTAGTGGTAAAAGCAGTATATCAGCCAGGGCGTATCAGACCAGAGCTCCTCACTTCTTGGGCAGGGTATGATAAAAAGGAGACAAAGAGGAAGCAAGGGGGTTAGTGGCATGTCCCTAATGACCAGAAGATTCCTATTAGGCTCCACCTTTTAAAGGTACCACCACCTTCCACCACTGCCGTTCTAGGGACTAAGCTTAACACGATTTTTTGTTTGTTTGTTTGTTTGGTGTGTGTGTGTGTTCCAGATTCAAATACTAGGAGGGGTATATGTATGTAATGGAACGTTACTCAGCTTTTTTGTTTTGTTCTGTTTTTGGACTTTTTGAGACAGGGTCTCGCTATGCAGTTCAGGCTGGCCTTGAGCTCACTTTGTAGCCCAGGCTGGTCTTGAACTTGCAATGTTCCTCCTGCTTCAGCCTCCTGAGTGCTGGGATTACAGGTGTGTGCCACCATGCCCAGCTACTGTTATTCAGCTTTAAAAGAAGAATGAAATTCTGATATACACTAAAACATAGAAGAGTGTTGAAGACATTGTATGAAATGGAGTGAGCCAGACATGAGAAGACGAACGTTGTGTCTAGATTGGCCAAATTCATAAAGACAGAAAGTACAGTAAAGGTTGCCAAGGCCTGGGAGGTAGGGAAAGTAGGGGAGAAGAAGGAAGAATTATTGCTTAGTGGTTGTAGTGTTTCTCTTTGGGATGATGAAATAGTTTTGGAAATAAATAGTGGTAGTGATAGTTGTATGACATGAATGTGATGCACTGAATTGTACTCTTAAAAATGATTAAAATGGAAAGTTATGTATATTTTTTAAAAGAACATATCAGAAGCGATTGAATTCCTACTAGGAACCCCTAGTAGGAATTCAGTGGCTTCCTTTAGTTTTTATTTATTTATTTTGAGATGCTGTCTCCCTGTGTTGTCTAGGCTGGCCTCAAACTCATGGTTTAACGCATCTTCCAGCTTTGACCTCTCAGGTATCTGGGACTATGGGCATGTGCTACCATGCCTTGCCGAATTGTGGAATATGAATATTTCAGTAAAGCCATATACAAAAAGCTTAGTGTGTGCCTGGCATATGATGAGTACATAATAAATGATAGTTGTGGTCGTGGTGATCATCAGTGCTCCGTGAGCATTTCAGTGTGATTCCACTTTATTTTGAACAGTGTTTAATGACTGAAATGAAAATGTTTATTTCAGCTTTGTGTCTGATGAGTTCTTACTAGTCTTCTCACGTCTCGTTTCTATACCTCAGAGTTATTGATTTAGGAGTCATGACCCCCTGCGACAAGATACTGAAAGCAGCTCTGGACCACAACGCAGGTACTGTGAGGCTGCCCGCGGCCCTTTCACGCAGCACCTCTTCCCTGGGGGTCCGTGCGCCAGCGAGTAGTGAAGCCCAGTCCACTCGGGGTCTGAGGGACGTTCATGCTGTCAAGTGCCAGCTCCTGTGCAAGGCTGCTGTGTGACCCTTTATGTGGAGGTTGGGACCATCAGCTCTGGAAATGCAATGGGGACAGGCTTCTTTCAAGAAAACCCTGACATTTAGTGGTTTTCTGTGTGTAGTTGTCTTTTTATGTTGTTTTCAACACTGATTGTTTGAGTCTTAGGTATCATGAACTAAAGAAACCTTCTGTTGCATTGCTTCCTACAGTTGTGGCAAGTTCATTATTGCATCTTTAAGTTATAAATCTTACTTACCACCATAAGCAAATAATAAATTAAGACTCCCTGGACAGAACAGATGTCTTAGAATTGGACGTTCATGTCAGGTCTTGTGTCTTTATTCCAAAATTTTTAAAATGGGCCTTCATACTTCTTTCTCTCACATCCTCCTTCTCCTGTACTTTTTTTTTTTTTTTGTAATAATAGATATAATTGGCCTGTCAGGACTCATTACTCCTTCCCTGGATGAAATGATTTTTGTTGCCAAGGAAATGGAAAGATTAGCCATAAAGATTCCATTGTTGATTGGAGGAGCAACCACTTCAAGGTAAGTCATACCAGTGAGTTTGTACTCACTTTATTTACTATCCATTCATTTTTTTCATTCATTTGTGACATGGAGGTATTGCTATGTTGCCCAGGCTGGCCTTGAACTCTGGGTTCAAGTGATCCTTCTGCCTTAGTCTTCTGAGTAGTTGGTATTATAAGCATGAGCCACTGCCCCTGGCTTTTTGTGCTTTTTCTTAAATGCTAGGGTTTATAGTGATAAAACTTGCTTTGCTTTGCTTTGATGTATGTGTATGTGTGTGTGTTCTCCTTCCCCATATGCTTAAGACTGACTTCTTTATTATATGGTCTTTCTGGTCTGCACTTGGGTGAGAGTCAGACCACTTCTGAGGTATATAGTAGGAAACTTCTGATTCCCCACCCCTTGCCCTTTTTGGGATTCCTTTAGCCAGGTAATCCACTCACCTGGCATTCTGTTCCTGAAAACTGTAATAAGCTTTTACCTCTCTTGAAATGAGACTAAGTGGGACTAACTGTGTTTTTAGCACAAAGGTGGTGTTTAAACTTCTACTCTCTGTCTTTAGCCAGGTGTCTGATTGAAATATTACAGATTCTCTCAAAGAAGCTCTAACCTTGTAATAGTTTAGAGACAGAAAACCTGTCTGGCTAGAATGGATTAAAAGATCATTTGGGAGAGTTGTTTCTTAATCTTGAGTAAAAGATTCAAAGAAGAAAAATGTTCACCTATTTGTCACATGGTCATTGTTTGGTTTGTCAGATTTTTTTCTGGGATTATTATCATGGTGATTTCATGAGAAATGTTAATTATAGATGCTAGACTTTCTCTGCAACATTTCTTACAGGGTACATTATTTACTTTGATAAGAACAGTACCAAGCTGGTGTGTTGAATCTGATGGTCATAGGATGCAGTTCATTTTTCTTGTGCAAAAGTACAGTAGTTGTTGTAAGTACTCCTGAGTTCCTTGGAGAGATTTATTTGAAGGAGTTAGTTTTTGTGACACTGGGGACTGGCAGGTCTGAAAATTGCAGGCTGGAGCCAGGCAGGAGTTAATGTTACAGTCTTGAGCCAGAACACAGTCGGCAGGCAGAAATTTCTTTATCCTTGTTGAGAAGGGCAAGGGACTTGATCTTTTTTCCTAAGGCCTATTGGTTGATGAAGTCCACCTACATTTGGAAGATAATCTGCTTTACTCAAAGTTTGCTGATTAAAATGTTAATTACATCTAAAACAATAACCTTCATAGCAACATTTAGATTGTGGTCTGACCAAAACTGAGGACCATTGCCCAGCCAAGCTTACACATTTATAATCTGAATGGATCATTTTCACAAATAGCCACAATGTTAGGTGTATTTTGTCTATTAATTGCTTTCTATACTTGAAGGAGTCCATAGTGTTAATGTTGCTACTCATATTAGAAAACAGTTTTTCATATTGCCTTAACTATTAGGCTGTGTAGCAGATTGCTCTCAGTTAATAACTAGATTTTGATGAGCATGATTTTGGTTAATTCATGACAAACTTAGTAATGATAAGAGGCTGAATGAATTTATATGCTGATCTTACTCCTATTTCCATCTTAATTTTCCATCTTAATTTTTCCATCTTTATTTTCCCTTTCTTTCACTTTCCTCATCAAATTGTAAGCATTGATCATGCTGTCCAGGACCTTAAAGTTAAATGTAGGATAGAGCATGATATGAAGTAAATGCTTAGAGTTACTTTCTTACTCAAAGTATTTTTTAAAAGTCTTCCTGGGTGCTTGGCAAGTATGGGAGGGGAACAGTGGGACCCTGTGTCCATGAGTGACTTGGCAGGGGCAGCATATTCATTGCTGTTGGTGTGTAGGAAGGATGGTGAGAATCCAGTGTTCTGCATCTTTTCAGCCATGCAAAGGTAGAAGCCTAGAGGGAAGTAAGTGGAGTCAGTGTCATATTATTTTACAAGGAGACCAGAAGCGCTCTGAGCAGCTAAGGAAGCTCAAATTTAATGCCTCCGGTTATCTAGCTTTGTCAGTTTTTATGTTGAAAAGAGACAGTTTGCTTTTATTTGTTTTAAAATGCTGGAATCCATCAGTTTCTTCTCAGTGCCCTTGTATAGATCAACAGAGAGAGAGAATTCCCTGGCACTGACTTGAGAACCGTCGAGTGCTTAAAATTACTATGTTGATTTTAAAATACAAAATTATACTGGTTTTCTCTGAGAGAAAGGTCATCTGAGTGTTACTGGGTTTAAAGTAAGGCTTCCTTGCAGAATATATTCTCAAGTGGAATATATGGGAAATTCTCATGCACTCAAGAGCTTATCATCTGAAAGAGAGAGCAGCAAGCTTAAGGTGGGTTGTGCTGTTTTGAAATATGAGGCAGCTACTACTTTTAAACTTTTTCTACTTTTTGAAAATCATCCTCCATACAAAATACTGAAGATGTCATCAAAGTTTGGTCCCTGTCTTAGTTATTTTTCTCATTGCTGATACCAAATACCCATTACCCAAAGTTAAGGAAGGAAAGGCTTATTTCATTTCACAGTTTATAGAGGTTTCAGTTCATAGTAGGATGGCCCCAAGGGAGGGTAGCATGGCAGAGAGGCAACACCAAGGAGGAACTTTGCATGGGAGGCAGAAGGCAGCAAAAACAGCAAGTAGCAAGTGACAACAGTAGCCCTCTTTCTGTCTCTTCTATTTGCCACCCTCACACCCAGGGTGCAGCACCCTTAATCCTATCGTCACACCTGAATCAATCCCAGCATCACACACTCTAGATCCAGCTACCTCTGAAAAGCCCCACCTGTGACCACATGAGGCTTTGGGGGGACATTTAGGTATAAACCATTACAGTCCTTGAGCACGTAGTGGATGAGGTGCATACTCAGGAGGTGTTAGGGTTCATTTCACTGCTCCAGGCTGCCCCCCCCGCCCTGCCCCAGCTGTTCCCCACCAGCTGCTGGAATGGCTCTTGTACAGCCCCGAACTCATGCTTCCAATTCACAAATGGAGGTACTCTTAGGAAGTGGGTGCTATCTTGTTATAAATGTGTTTTTAGAACTTCCTAAAGAGATAGTGTGGGTAGGGGTGTACTAATGTGGTGCTGGGGATTGAATCCAAGGTCTTCTCACTGAGCCACATCCCCAGTCTTTTTCTAAATTTTGAATCAGGGTCTCTAAGTGGTTCAGTTGCCCAGGCAGGGCTTGAAGTTGCAATCCTCCTGCCTCAGCCTACCAGAGTACTGGGATTACATTTGATGCTCTTTATGTTTTAAAAGATTAATTGAGTAATCTACATTCACTGGAACATCTCAGACAATGGGGAAGAGTGTGAAGTAAAATCCAGCCTGTCCCTTCCCACCTTTAGCCCTCCCCTGCCATCTCTCTGGTTTTGTAAATATGCAGAATTTTAGATGTCATATTGGTTGGCTGGGCAGTTTGAGGGTGGTGAGTTTGTTTTTAAAAAGTGGAATTGCATTAAACAATGTCCTCTACTTGATTTCTTTCTCATATAGTAGCATATTCTGGATAATATTTTAAAAAGTCCACTTTAATTGAGGGAAAGAACATGAAAATACCAGATTTATAGAAGAACACTGATACTTTGGAGAGAAGGGAAGAGCAGGAAACACTGGAAGCCCTGTGGTGAACACTGCTGCCCCCCTTAGAACAGATTGGACCAATCAGTGCTTCTCCTGTCCTGGGTCCCATTTCAGCAGTGTAGGGGGGTTAATGTATGTTTTAGTTCTCACTTTAATTTGGTGTGTTCCATAATGAAATACTAGATATATAGCCTATGCTAATGGGATAAATATCTAGTGACCAGAGGACAATTTGCTTTGCACTTTAGTTAACAGGTAATTTTTAGAATTAAAGATTGTTTCTTCCTAGTACTAACATTTTCAAATTTGGCACTAGGGATTCAGGGCTGAGCCACTCTTAGTATAAAATATTTTGTTGCTTTCACCTCTCTTTTATTTTGTGTTGCATTTTGGGTCTGGAGCTCTCCTTACTGCAAGTAGAAGGTGGAGTTGAGAGGAAGGAGTGCTGATGTTTTCCATAAGGAGAGAGCAGCCACTAGGCAGCACGTCTTGTGTTCTCTGCTTGGTTGCTGGTTCTCCAGGGCCACAGGGTTGGTCTCCCAGTTTGTCTGGAGGAGGGAGAGTGAGCAAGGTGAGACGAGACAGCCCGGGGTGGTTCTTCCCTTAGTCCACATGAACTGCTGCTGAGCGCATGGTCTGGTAATTTGTTGACAAAAAGCTGGGGACTAAGTCTTTCACATTTTCTCAGAGGCTTCTTTGTAGCCTGAGTCTATCAGTTCCTGTTGTTTTACCTTGTTTCCCCATCTTGGGATAGATAGATCATTCTCTTTTTAAAATTTTACAAGGGAAATCTGAAATTCAGTGTTCGTAAATAAACGTTGAAATCTTTTTCTGGGAAACACTAGAAACACACTATGTGTTACGGTTCTGAACAGGAGTTGTGTGGTAGTTGTCACTGCTCATGGATGTGCCTTTCTTCTGACCTCTCCTTCCAGAACCCACACAGCGGTTAAAATAGCTCCAAGATACAGTGCACCTGTAATCCACGTTTTGGACGCATCCAAGAGTGTGGTGGTGGTGAGTATGAGCCTTCCAATTTTATTACAGAATAGAGGAGAGAGCAAAGGAGGCCGTAACAGCTAAGCTTGTCGCCCAAGGGCCATTTATTCTTCTAAGAGACATTAAGAAGGGCCTGGGGCTTATGGTGAGCCACCACAGCATCTGCCTGTTGGAAGGAGATCCTGGGAGCATTCCTGTGCTTTCAGAGACAGAGACCAGAAGTAGAGAGGGGGGCGTCAAGGTAACCTCAGCTTGAACCTCCCAACATACAGATTTGCCCAGTTTACAGTTGTGAATAGGTGCTTCCTTGACCACTGCCAGAGTTAAACAGAATGTGGGATTTAAAAAGGTGACCTAGGTAGAGGAACATGTGAGAGTGGGCTAGTTGACCCAATCCCAAGACAGGAAAACATTCACTAGGTGTTTAAGCCGAAAGAAATAGGTTCTGTTTGTAGTAAACATAATGCACAGCTTGCCTCAGGCCCTCCTTTCTCTTTCAGTGAAGCCTTATATCTTATCTGTCAGTTTTTGTCTGAAGAATAGTATATAGCAGCTAGGGAGACATCTGAGAGATCATGTGGCCCTGTGGCTTCTAGTTCTGAGCTGCGGAACCCTTGTGTCAGTGACATTTCACCTGGAAACTGGGTGTGGTTGGAAAGCTGAGCTGGCCCTTCTGTTTCACCCTACTAGTTCTTAGCAGAAGAGCACAGTCTGAGAACCACCAGTGTACTCCAACCTTCACATTGTAGAGGACAGGAAACCTACTTGGGGGCCTGGTAATCTGGGAGACTTTAAGTGACATCATACAGCCTGCCCTAGGGTCACCACATTTCCTGAGCCATCTTCCAAAGAATTTCTTTCTGATCTGTGAACTTATTTACATGGAACTTACACAGTTATCACTGCCATGGAGAATTTATAATGTGCCAGGTATTTTTTTTTTTTGGCGGTACTGGGGATCGAACTCAGGACCCTGCGCTTGCTAGGCAGGCGCTTATTCCACTGAGCTATATCCCCAGCCCTTGTGCCAGGTATTGAACTAAGTGCTTTGTATAGGTTATTTAATTTAACACGTTCATGATGGGGCCATAATTCATATGTTTCACTGCTGGGTGGCTTGAATTACCAGTGGTACAGCATGATTGTCCCATTGAATGGCTTTTTATTTTATTAGTAAAAGTAATTAGATCCATTTGTAGCACAAGTGGTACAAGCCACCTGAGAGGAGAGTTATACATGTTCCACTGGTGGTTCAAGCCAGTGGGAACATGCTAATCCTTAGAATGACCTCAGAAGGTAGGTGCTTTTAGTGTCCTCATTTTAGAGATGAGGACATAAGAACAAAGAGGCTACTGACTCCCGAGGCCGCGTATCTCTCGAGTGATAAGTTTGAGATTCAGACATAAAGTCTTACTCTATGTTAAATTAAACTTGTTCCCATTAATATTTAACAAGTTTTTTAAAGGGTAAGATTAAATCAGGGTGCAATCAAAAAGTTGCCATTTAAAATTTTTCAGTTAACATAGATTAATGTACAAATAAACTACATTTCCACAATTCTGAAACAATATTTCGTATCTTGATTTTAGATTATTTTTCATGGGAACTTATATTGGGTCTATGGTTGAGCGACCAGTGGGTTCCTTTTCAAGGTTTGTTGCTGTTTTCACATGCTATGAATGTCCCTGAACATTTTCTGTTTGGAGCCAAGCCTGGATGGGTAGGAAGGAAAGGAAGGAAGGAAGGAAAGGGAAGGAGGGAGGGAGGGAGGGAGAGAAGGAAGGAAGGAAGGAAGGAAGGAAGGAAGGAAGGAAGGAAGGAAAGAAGGAAGGAAGGAAGGAAGAAGGGAAGAAGGGAAGGAGGAAGGGAGGGAGGGAAAAGAAAGAGCGGACCACTTTTTGAAGTGACTCAAGCATAACCCTAGTGACACATAATTTGGGTACCTGCTAGTAGGACTTTCCAGGATCATTGTCTCAGGTCTTTTCCTCTAACTGTAAAGAACATGGGCAGGACTGTGCATTAGTAACTGTCTAGTGTATTGAAAGAGTCTAAAGAGGTACAGCAAATACTTAGTGGCTGGAGGGTGGGTCTGAGGATTCCCCTTGTTTTCTTTCCTTTCTTTTTAAATAAAATAGAAGATGTTAATGTTTAGCTCTTTTTAAATTATAAGAAAAGTCAACTGATTCCCTCTTATTGTGCAGCTATTGTCATGAAAAATTATAAAGGAAGGAATATACAAACTTAACAGTGTCTTGGTGGTTGGCATGAAAACACCTGATAGCAAACACTTGGTATTTTGGTTAAAGGGTCCCATAGGTTAGCTATATATTGGCCTGAACTCCCTCTTTCCCTTCCTGCCTCTCTCCCTCCTTTCCTCTGTATTGAGGGGTTGAACGCAGGAGCTCACTAGGAAGCACTCAAGTGCTGATTTACATCCCCAGCCTTTTAAAAATATTATTCCGTGACATAATCTAAGTTGCCTTTGTTGTCCTTGGACTTGTAATCCTCCAGCATCAGCCTCTTGAGTAGCTGGGGTTATAAGGTGTGCACATCCACACCTGACAGTGGATTTGTTTAAGTTCAAGCCAGAAAGTATGGTCAAGAAGGGGCTCCAGGAGTAGGAGTCTCCCTAGGGTGTGGAAGGTGCCAGCAAACTAGTATATTTTTACTGCTTGATTATTTATATGCCAGGACCCAGTACATTCTGTGGATATTAGGAAATTCCAGGTTTTGCTTTCTTAGAATGTAGTACTTTTTTCAATTTCTTGAATGTAAGACTTTTGATCTATCAGAGTGTAACACTTTTTTCAATTTCTTTTTAAAGATGTGGTATTTTTATACAATGGACTATTACTCAGCTATAAAGAAAGACAAACTTGAGGCTTTTATAGGTAAATGGATGCAACTAGAGACCATGCCCATAAGTGAAATAAATCAGATTTGCATGTGTAAACAGTGTAGTTTCTCTAGCATAAGAAACTGAAAGAGGAAACAGTGGCTGTTCGAATCTCAAACTTGCCATTCAATAGATACGCGGCCTCGGGAGTCAGTAGCCTCTTTGTTCTTATGTCCTCATCTCTAAAATGAGGACACTAAAAGCACCTACCTTCTGAGGTCATTCTAAGGATTAGCATGTTCCCACTGGCTTGAACCACCAGTGGAACATGTATAACTCTCCTCTCAGGTGGCTTGTACCACTTGTGCTACAAATGGATCTAATTACTAAGTTCTTATAATCTAGAACCAAGATATAAACTGAAAGGTCTGAAAAGTACAGTAGATATTGTGAAGGGGAAAGGAATGTCTCAAAAAGAAAGAACAACTGGGATGAGGGAAAGGAGAAAGGAAAGAAAGAAGGAAGGGAATACACACACACACATACACACACCGCTAAGATAATTGTGCCACTAATTTCTATTGGTTTATTGAAAGGAACAGTTAATGCTTAATTTTTTTTTGACCAATTTTGCATGGTTATATCTGGTGGTGTGGGCAACTGCTTTGAGGATAACAGAATGTAACACTTTTTAAACATTGATTTCATGTACTTTGAGGAGCTCAAGTGTCTGCACCTCCCTCTTGTTTTCATGTAGCTCTGCTGGGTTTTCTAAATGAAGTCTCTATGGAGGTGAATTTAGTGTAAGGCAGGGAAGTACTTTATTTGGGAGCCTGGTTTTAGGCCTGCCACAGTGGCCTTTTCTGTTTATATTCCTTAATTGATTTTGTTTTATACTAGCTCATAGATGATTGTTCATAGAGATGCTTAGAAAATTGTGAGAATCACAGATTTTTAAAGCTAGAAGGCACTTTAGCCATCAGCCAGTCTAACTTGCTCAATTTAAGATGAAGACACTGACCTTCCTAGGCTTTTTGTGTTTTAGAAAGTCCTGCTGGAGAATGAGGGATAGGGCAGTACTCTGTATTTCAACTGATGTGACCGGTAGCAGCCATTTCTCCTTTTTTTTATAACTTTATTTTCAGCTTTGATGACTGCTAGTATCAAGCGATAGTCATAATCACAAATTATATTGTCTGATGTCAGTTTTACAATTTAATGAGTATCTTCACATTTTCTTTGATTATTTCCTTTCATATTTGGTAAAAGCTCATAGCTGACTATGAAGGGTAGCCTCATTCTTTATTAAACATTTAGTGAGGCTGCTGCTTGTACAAGCCAGGCACACAGCTAGGTACGAAGCGTGTGAAGGTGGCTGAGAGGATCGCAGCTCTCAAGGGCCTGTCCTCTAGTAAGGAAAGTAGACATGGTTACTAGACAGGTACTAAAGTAACTAGGTACTAAAAGCCTGAATTAAGTCAGTGATGAGAGGTGAACAGAGTATTTTTGGAACATTAAAGAGGGTATTATTCTAGTATCGGATTTCCCAAGACCACTCTCAGGTTCAGTGATTCACAAGAAGAACTTACAGATCTCAGAAACATTTTACACTTAAAAATCACGGGTAATTATTATGAAAAGCTGCAGCTTAAAATCAGCGATGGCAAAAGACACATAGGGTGGAATCAGGAGTGATAAGCATAGGCTTCTAGTGTGTGACCCAGTGGCATGTGTCAGTAAATAGTATTACCAGCCAAGAAGCTTACTTCATCCTTGGTGTCCTGGGTTTTTATTGGGAATTTGTCAGTGATGTAAAGCTTGGAATGTCCACATCTTGTCTTACTTGCCCAGTCGTCAGCCCTCCCAAGGTCAAACAGGTGCAGCCTGACCCAAAGCCCCAGCATAAATCACATGTTAGCATAAACTCTGGATGGCGCAAGACCCCTGAGATACACTGATTCTTCTCCCACGGGATATTTCTAGGACCCAGGCCTGCACCAGGCCTTTCCTTGGTATGACATCCAAGTCTACCAAGTTCAGCCTGTACTGCACACCAAGCAAGAGGTAGCAGGGTTAGTAAGGCAACAACAGATGCTGTTACAGAACGCTTCCTGAGAGAGGCATTGCCAGAGCAGCCCATTATTGCATAGATTTTACCCTTTGCTCCTTTGTGGTTATTGAACTTTATCTTGTATTTCAGTGTTCTCAACTGTTAGATGAAAATCTAAAGGATGAATACTTTGAGGAAATCATGGAAGAATATGAAGATATTAGACAGGACCATTATGAGTCTCTCAAGGTAAATAACAGAAATAGGTCTTTGGTCATTTGGGCAATGAAGTTTTTAATGTGACTTTATTTACCATTTTGAGGCAGGTAAAGGCTTGAGGTCCTTTCAGAGAAATTTTATTTTCTAGTTCAAATCATATTTCTTCAGTGTTTAAATTCCCAGTAACTGCTGGCTAGATTGCAATGAATTTTATATATTCAGCCAAACATGTACGGTGTCTTGAGTAGGTGTTAGGTACTGTGCTAGATACCAGAGTTATGAGGATAAATAAAACATGAGTTCATACCCAGCAGGGAAGTAGTAAAGTGTCCGAAGATAATGCTCACAGATCCCTGTTCTTGAGTGTATGATGGAGGAAAACGAATGGCCTAGCCTTGGCTGTGCAGCAGACCTTTGTCAGGGCCTGTCTGTAGGTTTTAGAACTCCATGATCATTTGAAGTCATAGGGATATTTTTTCCAGGTTATCTGCTTCCTGGGCTCTGTAGAGGGACTTGGAGAACTGCTAGGGATGTGAAATCAGAGAACACACAGCACAAAGAAAAGACACCATTGGTTTGTTAGGTGTTGGAGAGCCCCAGACACTGTGCGGGTAGCTTTTCACTATCTCCTTAGTTTTGCACATAGCTGTCAGGTCTTGAGTTCTGCCTTTGGGTCCTCGGGTTGGTTGTTGGCAGGCCGGTAGCTCCAGACCTCAGATGCTGTGCAAGCACCAGCATGCCCACTCACTGTTAGGTGAAGAGTTGACCTTTCAATGACATCCATAGCTAGTGGGCACTTACCAGTCTTCACTGTCTGGTTCTGGTGCCAGTGGGAAGCATATGGGATAGAAAGGAACTGCTTTTTAGGATAAGGATTTTATTAAAAGAATTTTTTTAATAAAAATTCTGCACTGGCTCTCTTGATCATGCTTTTATAGTAGAGGAGGAAATGCTAAGAGTTTCTGACTAAATAGCTTTTTTTCTTCAACAGGAGAGGAAATACATATCCTTAAGTCAAGCCAGAAAAAATGGTTTCCACATTGATTGGCTGTCTGAACCTCCCCCAGGTCTGTGTGCCTCTTGTCTGGAGACAGAGTGGGTGTGATCACTGCCAGTGTTGCTGAGGAGATATTTGCAGTTACATGGCTACAAAATGAAACCAGTAGCTAGGAACTTTGTGCTGTGCATAATAAGTGACCCTGATAACTGACAAGCAGTTAATTAGGAATCATTTAAGGAAAACCTGTGCCATTTGCTGCCCTGGGATAGGCCCACCATAGCTCACTGAGTCCCTCAGATAGCTCTGTAATGAATGTGGGTATTTTCTCCATATTAATTTATGGAAACTGAGCCTCAGGTAATAACTTGAAAGGCTGCTAGGATTCTACCTCAGATTTGTCTTATAACCCATGCTGCTTCTGCACTGCAATTGAGTGGGCTTCCATCAGCTTGGCCCAGGTCTCAGTGGATATATGGCATAGAAAATACCTGTGCAAGCTAGACATGGTGGTGCACGCCTGTAATCCCAGCACTGGGAAGCTTAGGCAGGAGGATAGCCATGAGTTTGAAGCCAGCGTGGACTACATAATTAGTTCAAGATCAGCCTGGACTACACAGTGAGACCCTGTCTTCAAAAAACTAAAAAAACAACAACAAAAAACACCTTTGCAAGCACTGCTTGAAAACACTGCAACAAGTTAGACCCCCCCTACTTCTTATTTACCTTACTATTCCCTCTATTCTTAGATTCTTCACTTCCTTTTCATCTCCTTTGGTTTCTTCCCTTGTGACCACCTTTTTGCGTAGCACAGGTATTTATGAGGGAATAAAATGTGGAAGCTGTTTTGACAGGCTTAGAGCGGTATGAGATACAAATGCAAAACTGAGACAGAGTGAACAGGGGATATATTAGTTGAGTCCACATTTCCAAGGTAATGTCTCAGCTCAACTTTCCCTGCTCACGATATCAGTGTTCTACACAAGCTTGGCAGAGTTGAGAGGATTAAAGTGGAAATGTAGGTGTGGACAGTTCTCATTTCGCTCCTGCTGCATTCAGAGCGGGTTAGTGGACAGAGTACCAGATTGAGGGCCCAGGGAGGCCAAACCAGCTTGGCTCCTGGCTTATGAGGTGACCTGCAATGTCTTGCATCCACATCGAAGTTTGTAATGGGTGGAAAGGGGGTTATTTAATGGAAATGTTGGAAAGGTAAAAGATATTATGTGACAATCCTTAAAGAAACATAAATCACTATGTAATCCATGCTGTGAGTGCTTACTCTTTATCTGTTTTGCTTTTATTTGCTTTTCAATGCAGTCTGAGTTGCCCAGGCTGATTTTGAACTCACGATCCTCCTGCTTCGGTGTCCAGAGTAACTGCACTTACAGGCTTACTCTGCCATGTGCAGCTCACTCTTCATCTTTCATTGTACAGTAGGGCAAGATTGTTTTTGACCATGTTAAGCAACTAAAACATACATTGCTAGAAATAGTCCTGTAAAGGCACACAAGTGTCCAGTGGGGACACTTTCCAAGTAGCCATTATAACTCCACCATGCAGCTACCATACAGTTCTGAATTGCTGCTGTCTAAGGGATGTATGGCCCTATCATATAGCCCTCAAATGTTCTGAGGACAGCCTACTCTTGGGGAGCTCCAGGAAGTGGGTAGAGGAAGAAAGGAAGGTATTCTCTCAAGGATGTAGGTGGTAGCCCCCCAGCAGCTCTTGGACCCTGGGTTCCAAGCTGGGTCAAGAGTAGCGCTCTCCTCCATCACCCCGCCTCCAGGAGCCTGCTGGTACTTTCTTTTCAGTCTTTCTCCTGAGGAAACTGCATAGGCCTTTTTTTTTTTTTAAACCAAATAAAGTGATTTAATAGAGTTTACAAAGAAAAATATGTCCTGCGAGGTTGGGAGATGACAAAGAACAGACGGGATAGTCCCTGTGTGCGATGTGAGAAGGCAGAGTTCCTGGGCTCGGGTTGGGGTGGCTCCTGGGGCTTTCTTCCTGTGCGCTTCCCTTATACTTTCCTGTCTCAAGAGGGCAAGTGTCCTGAGATGTCTGTGTTCTCCCAGAGCACCCACATGTGGTAGGGGAGGAAGTCCTCTGATTCCTTCGTCACAGGGAGGGCAGAGGATCGTGCCCTGGGACTTTGCTCTGTCAGCCCTTGGGCTAGGATAGAACTGTGATACTGCTCTTATTATCCCAAAAAGCCTGGCAGTGCCAGTCTATGTGAGGTCTTCAGTATTATTTAAACTATGATATGTTCAAACTCGTGAGGTATAAATAACATAATGAACATCTGGCTAAGAAAAGCAGGCTGCTACCTGTTTTTTAAAAACACAGCAGTACATACATGGTGGTAGTTCCGTGTATGTCTCTTCCTCTCTTGCTAAAGTAATCACAGTGCTGAATTTGGGGCTTTGTTTCCATGTCTGTCCTTTAACTTTGGGCTTATGTGTCAGTGAATGACACAAATTATGGTTTCATGTGTATAAAATTTACATAATAAATCCCCAAATGTCTTTCTGTAGAGGCCTTTATTTTACATTGCTTTTGTTTGTACAAGTGAAGGTCAACCCAAGTTTTTTTTCTTTTGGCCAAGGGTAGGGAAGGGAGGGTTGAAGAAGAGTTTACAA
Source organism: Dinomys branickii (assembly GCA_004027595.1). Taxonomy (NCBI): domain Eukaryota; kingdom Metazoa; phylum Chordata; class Mammalia; order Rodentia; family Dinomyidae; genus Dinomys; species Dinomys branickii. The sequence goes on from PVLD010021430.1 coordinate 25,575, forward strand.
GGTGGTGTAGTCAGACAGCTATATGGGAATAATAGTCTTATTTAAGATTCAGTGCAGAAGCACTCATTCTTCACAGTAATTTCTGGTTCCTCTCTTTATAAGACAACTCCTACAGGTGACAGGAGGGAGGCTGAGGGCTGGAGGGAGCAAAGCAGTGAGGAGCTGGCAAGGAGGCTTCTCAGGCCATGCCTGCATGAGAAGGGCTCGTCCCCAGCCTGACCTCTGCTTTGACAGCTCCTCTTCTTTCCTGTAGTGAAGCCCACATTTATCGGGACCCGGGTCTTTGAAGACTATGACCTGCAGAAGCTGGTGCACTACATTGACTGGAAGCCTTTCTTTGATGTCTGGCAGCTCCGGGGCAAGTACCCGAATCGAGGCTTTCCCAAGATATTTAACGACAAAACAGTAGGTTAGTTCAGTAAGTGCCTCCTTCCTGGGTGATATTCAAGAAGTGTTGTGACTCTGAAGGTGGGACTAGGTGATGAGCGGGTTGTGTGAGTTGTGCAGGATGTAACTGCTTCCATCTTGTGTATCAGCTCAACTTTTATGCTGTGGAGTCAGTTCTTATGTTGACTAAATTTTGTATATTATTTTAATGAATATTTCTTGATATCAGTTGCATGCTGTGCTCTGTACTGGGCTCTAGAGATAAACGAAAGAAGACAGTTTAATCTCTACTGTGTAGTTCCTGGCTAGTTGACACAGCCCATAGTACTGGGTGCATGCTGGGCTCCTGCAGACACTAGAGGAGGCACTAGAGCTCAGAGATGAGATGTCAAGGCAGGATTGCTGGAAGAGGTATTTCAAGTGCTTAAAGTGAGCAGGCCATGACTAAGAGCCTGGGGACATGAGGTAGTGTAAAAGAGAGGATATTCCAGGCATAGGAGATAGAGCATGAGATGGCACAGAACACCTGTATCTATTGAGAACTATGTGGAGTCCACTGTACCCAGTGCGTTCAGGAGAAAGACTAGGGTGATGAACTAGAGAGGTGAGAGAGTCGATAAATTATTACCCCCAGTTCTCACATCTCACCTTGCCCCCAGACGCATCCCAGAGACACGGGATTGCAGTGCAAAGCCAATCAGAGGGCCACAAGATGAATAGTTAGAGCATAGTAAAATGAAAGGTGGGTTTAGGAATCTGAGATCAGGGCTGGGAAGAGCCTGAGAGACCAGCCCCTTGTCGGTTTCCCAGACAGCACTGGGTGTTTCTGTTAGGGTGCTAAGAGTTGGCAGCACACACATAGCCAGGAGCGTGGCAAGGGACTTGCCGGTGTGTTGCCCCTGCATCACTGGCAAGTGGTCGGGAGGCAGGGGACTGGGGACTGGCTTTCACTGTGGGCAGGGCAGCTCAGTGGTGCAGACGGGCATCCAAGGGAGGCTGTTGCAGGGCCTGTCTGCTGCGGTGCAGCTAGTCAGGCAGCCCAGGTTGCCCAGGTGTGGTGCTGAAGCCACTTGGGAGGATTTGGGGCGTGCTTCATTCCTCTTCCTGTCCTGTCCCCAGAGGTCGCTGTGAAGTTACCGGAGTTGTGTGTGTCACTGAGCCAGGAGTCTGGCCTTTTTCCCTTACCCTCTGCCTGACAGTGCTGTAAGGAGCCATGGCTTTGGCTGTCTGCCTTTGGTGAATGGAAACTGTTAAGTGGCTTGACCTGGGGGGAGCTGACGATGGGAGGTACACTTCTCAGGAACCACCAACCCTGCTATGCCTTATGCTGTATTCACAGCAAAAACAACTACCTTTGAGGGGAATGGAGATGGTGACGGGTGAGAGAAGGATGATCGAGGAGGGGCTGTGGTTTTTTGGGTGGGGAGGGGCGTGGTTTTAAAAGGAAGCATTCTTTGCCACTTATTATTGACATCTTTAAGTGAATTTATATTGTTTTCCTAATAGGTGAAGAGGCCAAAAAGGTGTATGATGATGCCCAGGATATGCTAAACATACTGATTAGTCAAAAGAAACTCCAGGCCAGGGGTGTGGTGGGATTCTGGCCTGCGCAGAGTGTCCAAGACGACATTCACCTTTATGCGGAGGACGTGGTTCCCCAGGCCGCGGAGCCCATAGCCACTTTCTGTGGGTTGAGGCAGCAGGTATGAAAGGTGTATAAATGAACAGTAAGGGCACTGCTTGTGCTTTTGGGTTTAGGCACAAACCCAAAACAGAATGTCAGTGAGAATCAAGCCCAAGCTTGATATGAATGATAGTCTCCTCTACCTCATCCAGAATGACCGGTTAGAGGCTGACCAGGCATTTGTAAGGATGATGGAGAGAAGGCACCAGCATGGTGTCTGGCAGGGTCATTTGGGCACCAGCAGGAGTGAGGTGTTTACTGTGTATTCACGGATGGACAAGAGCGTTGCCCAGATACCAGCTGGCAGATGCCGGATCTCTGTTTTTTGGTCAGACACCACAGGAAACAAAGCAGGGCATTCTAATGTTAAGTTCCAGCCCCTCCTTACTAGGGAGCTAGGAACATTTCTTTCACAGGTAAAACTAGGGTCAACCTGTGCTGGGCCCAGTCTTTAATCCTCCAGGCCTGTGTTCTCCTTGACTCTCTTTTTACTTCCAGAGTAAAGTGGACTGTCTGGGCAGTCTGTGATATCCTGGATTAGGACATTTAATACAGTGGGTTTTCAGAATTCACCTTTTAATAGCTCTGAGAAAGGAAAACTAGACCATGTACTTATATTACCTACTTGAATAGATACTTCTAAGGACATGCTCGCTTCTAGTACACTCTGGAGAATTCTGGCTGCAGTGCCTCCTTACTTGGTGCAGAGGACCTGGTGCCCGAGGCTGCAGAGTAGGCTGAATAGGCTCTGATCCCTGTTCCTTCTAAAGTACCGTGGGGCCTGTGACCTGTACGCCTTGTGCTTCAGGGGACCTTTTGATTCCCCTCAGGCTTCTGTTAACAAAGAACAGTTGATGGGCAGAGTGTAACTGGAAAACAGCTCTATGCACAGCTGTCCCTGAGCTCTGTGCGTTGCTGTGTGCTTTTATCAGATATTCCTAATCTGCAGCCACTTAGGGTTATGTGTCCAGTGTCAGCCTGTACTTGCTGTTGTGGCTGACAAGAAGCTCTGAAGCTTATGAGTGGCCACGCATTGATTAGCTGATCAGTCCAGAGCAGTGCCAGAGCATCAGTTATTGGTACTCATGGAGCGTGGCTGTCAACCTCTTGGTCCTGCTGGTCTGAGCCTAAATGGGTTGATCAAGGTGTCTATGCCTCAGATTTCTTGCCTATAAAATGGAGCTGATTGTTATCACTTATTTCATAAGGCTAAGAGAGTTAAATTAGTGATTTCTGTAAAGCACATAGAGTAACCATCAGTGAAGAGCAGTTGTGAGCTGCTTACCTCCTCAACAGTTGTTTATTGGTTGTATAAGAGAGGTGTCCAGAAAGTGCGAGCTATTATAGGTTTCAGAGGGAACCCAGAAGCAAATCCTGCTGATTCTTTGGCTTCAGCCTATCGTGGTGTCCCCTGCCGTTTGCTGCACTGTGCCTGTGGGGCCCAGCACACAGTCCATGAGATGTTGACCCCAGCGGTTTGTTGAACTGCATCTATGGAACTTACACTGTCTTAGTCACTTCCTTGTTGCTGAGACACAACACCTGACACCCACAGCTTTAAAAAGGAGAGGTATGCTTTGACTCAGTTTTACAGTCTGTGACCCACTCCCCGGAGGACAGCGGCGCATAGCACAGGAATAGCCACTCGCATAGCAGACAGGAAGCAGAGAGAGCGAAGGGGGGAGAGGTGAGGGGAGGGGCCTGCCCCGGGCACTGCCCCCGGGGTCCTGCCTCCATGGACACCAGGTCCACCTCACCCATTGCATATAGCTCTAAACAGGTCAGTGGACTCATCCTTTGCTGACCATCATAGCCCTGTGACCCAGTCACTTCCCGAAAGCCCCACCTGTGAACACATGAGCTGTGGGGGACGTCTGGATGTAAACCACCGCACACATACACTTAGGGGTCCTATTTGAACACAGTACCCGCACTTACTGTTAGTCTGAGTTGAAACCTGTTTTGAGGGAAAACATTTTTTAAAAATACATGATTGTTTAAGGTTCAGTTCCTAGCTACTGTAGTACCTGTAGGCATTCAGCTTCTTGGTTATATATGTTATGTCATTTATTTTAAAATTTAATTTTTTTATTTTAAAGGAAATAGTACAAAAAAATAAAAAGAACAAAAGCAGAATACAAACAACACAAAGCAAGGACATTAGAAATGATGCATGGTTTCAAACCAAATGATAGAGATTAACAGCAGTTGTTGTATTACATATTCTTACCTTCAACCAAGTTGCTCAGATTACCAGATGTAAGAATAGAAGATTGATCAAATCATTAAAGAGAATAAGAAAATAATAATTTAAAAGAGCATTAGAGAAAATACATAGTGGCACTAGGCAGGTTTGTAGGAATTCACTGTTGGTTGTTATATTGCAAATTGCTCAGATTAACAGATACAAGCATGCAAAATTGGTCAAAATAGTAGGAAAAAGAAAACTTTTAAACATTACCTGTTCCCAACAAATAATCAGACACCAAAAGTACAGTTATACCATCCATATATATATATATAAATAAATAAAATTTGCCTTAGTACTTTTTTTTCTTTCCCTCTTCCCAGTTGCTCCTTCCTTTGAGCAGTTTCTTTCCATTTCTTATTATCTATTGTACATTTTGGGTTGTATTTACTCGTTCATGTTCTTACACCAGGGAGACAATGTGATGCTTACACATGTGAGTCTGATTTATTTCACTTATATGAGTATGGTCTCTAGTTGCATCCATTTACCTATAAAAGCCTCGAGAGTATCATTTTTATAGCTGAGTAATACTCCATTGTATAGAAATAATACTGCTATAAATGTCCCCCACATCTTTTTTATCCATTCCTCAATTGATGGGCATTTGGGTTGTTTCCAAGAGTTAGCTATGACAAATTGCACTGCTATAAACATGGGAGCACATATATTGCTATGGTATGATGTTTTTAATTCTTCTGGAAAAATATCCAAAGAGGGAATAGCTGCATTAAGTGGGACTTCCGATCCTAGTTTTGTAAAGAATCTCCAGACTGATTTCCACAGTGGTTTCACCCATCAGCACTCCCGCCAGCAGTGGAGAAGTGTTCCTTTTTCCCCACAAGCCTCTCCATCATTTGTCATTGGTTGATTTCTTAGTGATAGCCATTCTTTGTGAGGTGAAATCTCAATATTGTTTTAACGTGCATTTCTTGAATGACTAATGATGTTGAACATTTTTTCATATATTTATTCATCATTAGTGTTTCTTCATCTGAGAAGTGTGTGTTCATCTCAGATGCCCAGTTTTGGATTGGGTCTTTGAATTTTGGGGGCCTGATTTTTAAAATTATTTATATGTTCTAGATTGGAGTCCTTTGAGGAGCAGTTGGATAGAATCTTTTCCCAATTTGTGGGTTTTTTCTTTGCTGTGTTGGTGATTTCTTTTGATATGCAGAAACTTTTCAATAAGATGAGAGCCCAGCTGTTGATTCTTTGAAATATTTCCCATGCAGTTTTGTTTTTGTTCACGAACTCTCTGCCTATCCCTATGTCTTTAAGAGTTTTACCTACTTTCTCTTCCAGTAGATTTAGTGTTTCTGGTTTGATATTTAGATCTTTGATCCATTTTTAGTTTAGTGCATGGTGATAGACATGGGTCTAGTTTTAGTGTTTGGCATGTGGAAAGCCAGTTTTTCTAGCACCATTTGTTAAAGAGGCTATCTTTCTCCCAGTGAACATGTTTGGCCCCTTTGTCAAAAACATGGTGGCTGAGTGTATTTGTAGCTGTGTCTGCATCTTCTAACCTGTTCCATTGATCTTTAGGTCTGTTTTTTTTTTTTTTT
>PVLD010021431.1:0-31462 GCA_004027595.1 Dinomys branickii
TTTTTTTTTTTTTTTTTTTTTTTAAAAAAAAAAAAAAAAAAAAAAAAAGAAAGGAAGAGTTAATGTTCAATTGTTTCATCAGTCTTTCAGACCTATATCTGGCAATCTGAGCAACTAATTAGAAGACAACAATAATACAACCACCACTGTTGATTTCCTATCAACTTGTTTTGAAATTCTGTATCATTTTTATAGTTTCCGTATTGCTTTGTTTTTCTTTGTTTTTGTTGTTTAGTCTTTGTTCTTTTCTCTTTAAAATAAAAAAAAACTAAAAACCTAAAAAAAAAAAAAAAAGATATAAAACTATGGAACAACCCAAAATCAATTAATGAGATTGAAAGTGTGATTAAAAACTTACCAGCAAAGAAAAGCCTAGGCCCTGATGAATTCATGGCAGAATTTTACAAGAAATTCAGAGAAGATTTAATATTAAAACTCCTCAAACTCTTCAGTGAAATTCAAAAGGAAGCAATTCTCCCTAACTCATTTCTGGAGGCAAATATTATACCAATACCAAAACCTGACAAAGACCCAACCAAGACAGAGAACAACAGACCTATATCCCTAATAAATATAAATGCAAAACTACTCAATGAAACACTAGCAAACAGAATGCAGCCAATCATCAAGAAAATCATACACCATGACTAAGTTTGATTCATTCCAGGAATTCAGGGATGGTTCAATATTCATAGATCAGGGCTTGTCAATGAGGGCTTGACCATAGTGAACCTGGTTCCCTGCCTATCTACTGTCTTCGAGCATGGGTGTTTTTCCACTTCCTGCCATAGCAATTTGTGTACACCCATATTTGTTACAGCATAATTTGAAGCAGCCATGTCTCTTCCCAAAGTGAGAGTCTGAGGGAGTAAATAAACCCAAAAATATAGTTATTATCAGAGGGAAGATGATTGAGTGGTAGAACAACAGAGATGAGGGTGGAGAAAATTGATTAATCAAATGAGCCATCATCTGTATAACTGAGCAATGAATGTAGAGATAATACTATGTAATACAGCATCCAGGGTTAACTCCCTACTATCTTCTCTATAATTTGGTATTTCCTCTATTATTTTTGTGTTAACTAATGCAGAGATAACATTATGTAATACAACACCCAGTGCTAATTCTCTGCTATCTTCTCTATAATTTTGTATTTCCTGTATTGTTTTTGTGTTATTCTGGTTTGCGTGTCTCCATTCTTTTGTCTTTAAAATAAAAAAATTCACAGATCAATTAATGTTATATACCATATCAATAGAGCGAAAGACAAAAATCATATGATCATCTCAATAGATGCAGAAAAAGCTTTTGACAAATTCCAACATACATTCATGATAAAAACTCTACAGAAAATAGGAATAGATGGTCTTTACCTCAACCTGATCAAAGCCATCTATGACAAACCAAGAGCCAACATCATACTAAATGCACAAAAACTGAAAGCTTTTACTTTAAAATCAGGAATAAGACAAGAATGTCCGCTGTCACCACTGCTTTTCAACATAGTGCTGGAAGCATTAGCCAGAGCAATTAGACAAGAGAGAGAAATAAAAGGAATAAGGATAAGAAAAGAAATAGTAAAACTATCACTATTTATAGATGACATGAAACTTTATGAGGAAGACCCCAAAAACTCCACAAGAAGACTGTTAGAATTGAGCAACAAATTCAGCAGTGTACCTGGATACAAAGTCAACACCCAAAAATCAATACCATTCCTATACACAAACAACAAACAGACTGAGAGAGAAATTAAGAAACCATACCTTTCACAATAGCATCCAAAAAATTGAAATATTTAGAAATCAATCTAACAAAAGAAGTAAAATATCTATTCAATGAAAACTACAGTAGTCTGAAAAAAGAGATTGAAGAGGATTTCAATAAATGGGAAAACATTCTTTGCTCATGGTTAGAAAGAACCAACATTGTGAAAATGGCCACACTACCAAAATTGTTGTACAGATTCAATGCAATCTCCATCAAAATACCATTAACATATCTCAAAGATCTACAGAAAACATTCATTAAATTCATCTGGAACCAGAAGAGACCCAGAACAGCAAAAGCAATCCTGAGCAACAAGGAAAAGTCAGGTGTAATTACACTCCCTAACCTGCAATTATACTACAAAGCTGCTGTAATAAAATCAACCTGGTACTGGCTAAAAAACAGAATGCAAGAGACTGGAAGACACAGATACAACCACAAACACACTCAGCCACCTAATCCTTGATAAAGTGGCCAAACAATCTCACTGGAAGAATGAGAGCCTCTTTAATAAATGGTGCTGGAGAAATTGGTTTGCCACCTGCCAAAGACTGAAAATAGACCCAAGTCTGTCACCGTGCACCAAACTCAAGTCAAAATGAATCACACATCTCAATATTAAAACAGAAACACTAAATCTATTGGAAAAGAAAGTCAGTAAAAACCTTTAAGACATAGAGGTAGGCAGAGAGTTCATGACAAAAACCAAACTGCCGGTGAAATACTTCAAAGAATCAATAACTGGGATCTCATCCTACTGAAAATTTTCTGCACATCTAAAGAAATCACCAGCGGAGTAGAAAGGAAACCCACAAATTGGGAAAAAAATTTAGCTGACTGTTCCTCAGACAAAGGTCTTCTATCTAGAACATATAAAGAATTTAAAAACATCAGCCCCTCCAAATTCAAATACTCAATCCAAAAATGGGCATCTGAGATGAATACACACTTCTCAGATAAAAAAATACAAATGACAAATAAATACATGAAAAAATGTTCAACATCACTAGTCATTTGAGAAACGCAAATTAAAACAACATTGAGATTTTACCTCATCCCAGTATGGATGGCTACCATTAAGAAATCAACTAATAACAAATGCTGAAAAAGCTGTAGAGAAATAGGAACTCTTCTCCAATGCTGGTGGGAATGCAGACTGGTGAAACCACTGTGGAAATCAGTTTGGAGATTTCTCAGCAAACGAGGTCTAGAGGTCCCATTCAACCCACCACTTCCCTTTCTGGGTATTTTCCCAGAAGATCTGAAAACATCATATCATAGCGATATATGTGTACCCACATTCATAGCGGCACAATTTGTAGTTGCTAAATTGTGGAAGCAACCCAAATGTCCATCCACTGAGGATTGGATAAAAAAATTGTGGTACTTTCATGTAATGGAATATTACCCAGCTATAAAGAAAGATAGACTTGAGGCTTTTATAGGTAAATGGTGACAACTAGAGACCATACTCATAAGTGAAATAAATCAGACCTGCATGTGTAAGCAATGTACGGTCTCACTAGTGTAAGAACTTTAAAGAGTGAATAAAAACTAGGAGGTATGACAGACATCATGAAAGAAAGGAAAATACTGAAAAGTAAAGGACAACTTGGGTGTGGGAAAAGAAGGGAAAGAAGGGGAAATTGTGAATGTATGTATATACAGGACAGCTAACAGTGGTACTACTGTCTTCTATTGCTTTACTCAAAGGAACAGTTAAGGATTATTTGTTTGATCAATATTGCATGTCTCTATTTGTTTTCCTGAGAAACCACTTTGAAGATATCAATACATAATACAACCAGTGTTAATTTACTACCACTTTGTCTGTAACTCTGTATCATTTGTGTTGTTCTTATGCTATTTTGTAAATGCATGTCTGTTTGTTAATGTTTTCCTTCTTTTATTTTTAAAATAAATTTTAAAAAAAGAAATCCTGGGTTAACCAAACAAAGAAGACTTAACAGGGACTAAAAGAACTGCAAAAATATCCAAAAAGATTAAGCTCAAACAGCTCACTCATTCAAAAGCAGTCAGTAAAGACCATAAAATCTCCAAATTTTAAGCTTCATTTTTGTAGAACCCTAAAAACTGAAAGACTCACCTTGCCTTTTCAGGGTTAAATCTTTCACGAGGACTGGAAAAGGGTCCCCTTTCCACAGTACAGAGAGGGCATCACTTACATTTGACTTCCTAAAGGGCAGAGCTGAAAGCAGCTTATTTAATATACTTTAGGCAAAAGAGTTTGATAAGGATAGTAGTCCATGAAAAAGTCCCCAAAGTAAATTTGCCCTTGGTATGAGGATAAGACAGCAGGACTGGTTGCTACTCAACAGGGAAGTCACTTCAGCTCTGTCACCAGCAAATGGGGTCAGGCCCGTTCTAAAGATGTGCACTGTAGGGCCAAACAAAGGGGTCAGCTTGCTGACACACCATGGAAGCAACTGCCAACACAGCAGAGCTGGTCTCTCGGTTTTGGAGCCGGCCTTATCCTGGCCCTCCTCCTCACCATGGTTCTGTTTTATCTTTGTTACCTTTCTTCTTCCTTTTTTCTCTTTTGCGTGCCCTGGACCTTTCTCTGTGGGACTGATTTGACAACAGCAGCCAAGCTTTAGCTTCTTGATTTGTTGCACTTGAAATTATCCATTTTAAAGCATTTGGGAGTTTTATCTCACATTAGGATTCTGATTAAGTGGCTCCTGCTTCATCTCCCTCCTAAGCTTGTTATAAGGACAGAGATTGTTGAGTTCTTCGTATCTATAATAGGCTCAAAACTCCCCAGAGGGAAGTTTTATATTTAAAACAATAAAAATAATTCTCATTACAATTAATAAAAGAAAAATGAGGCTCCCTATGTAGAATCTAAATTCTCCAGTTATTAAACTTTCAAAACAGAGATTTGCTGAGAACTAAGACTGTTATGATCCAGTAGGGGCACCATCCCAAATGGGACAGAGAAACAGGGGACACTGGGTGGTGTCAGGGCTGTCAGTTGCCGCAGCAAGTTGAAATATCTCAGGCAAGCATTCTCACTCCCATGGTAAAGCACTATATTCTCAAAGCAGAAGTGAGTTTCTGACCACCATGCTCTAATGCGTCATTTCACACACACACACACACACACACACACACACACACACACACACCCGGGAGAAGGAGTCCTTGGGGAGGAACATCTGACACAGTCATTATTTGGCCTAATATTAAGCTTGCTCTAGTACAGCACATTTTCTCTAAACAAGAACATAGCTTTGAAATAAGGAGGACTGTGCTTTGAGTCAGCCACTATGGTGTTATACTGGTGATGTAAACCAAGTTACTTAACTTCTTTGAACCTCAGCTTCCACACTTGGTAATTGGGGTTGTGTGTCAGATTTTACTGCATAAAAAATAACTTTGAAATGTCAGTGTCTTAAAAAAAAAAAAAAAAGCACTCCCTTGTCCACAGGTCAGAAAGTAGTTGCAGGTCCACTGAGATTAGCTGGGATTAGCAAGGCTTGGTTCCAGGCTGTGAGTTGGACTCAAATGTTTCCTTATTATCCTTGGACCAGTGGCAACTCAGGGAATATTCTTCTCATGGCAAGCCACAGGAGCCCAGCAGAGCAAACCAAACTATGCATTCATATCTAAAAGTACTGGTCAAGTTGTGTCTCCTGAGGTCCCATTGGCCAGACAGTCACATTAAAAATCTGAAGTCAAGTAGGAGGCAAGTACGTACTTACTGCCATAAAGCTGCAGAAAGCCACAAAAGGAGTGAAGAATTGAGACCCAATCTACCACAATCAAAATAACTACCAGGGTGCTGTAAAGATTAACTGAGACCAAAATATATAAATCCCAGGACAGACTAAGAGCTAAGTAAATGATAGCTATTATTCCAAGTAGCTATTATTACAAATATATAATAAATAGTTTTCCTGATAACTATGCCTATCTACACAAAGTTTTTAAATGAGACGGTTAGACATTACTTTATTACCCCTTAATCAATTTTATTAACTGTAATTACTAAAACACTGCCCCAGGCTTATGCCTCTTGTCTCTGTGCAGCTCTGCTAATGCAAGTAAGCCAGGGAAATCTACAAGGAGAACCTACAGAAACTCACACTGGGGAGATTTGTCCTTGAGCCCTAGGCTCCCTGTGTTTAACAGCTTCCTTCAATGGCACTGGTTTTATTTAACAGAGCAAAAGTCTCTGAACAGTCCTATGTCCCTGCCTTAATTAGAAACTATTATGCCTCTGAAAAATTAATGCCCTTTTTCTCTATACCCACATAGGGCTCTTGGGATCGCCGGTATGTTATTATGGTGACTGATGTCTTGTTTCTTGTCACACAATTTCTCTTTTGCCTTCCACTTCCTTTAGGGAAGGACCTTTTGTTGTTGGTGTGGGAGGGCTTTTTATTCTCTCATGATGATCTTATACAACCTTCTGAAGCTACAGTGCCTCCCTCCTTCCCTCATTGACATGTATGCTCCCTACTTCTCACCCACCCTTCAAGGGGAATTTAGAACTATAGTACCTAAAATATAGGCAGTCAGAACCCACACAAATTATCAGAGACCGAAAAGGTTCCAGAACATCTCAAACTCCCTAGGAAAGATGAGTCTTTAGATCAGGAATAACATTCCAGAGTTGAAAAGTCCAATCCTTCACTATTTAGCTGGACTTAACATGTATTATTTTAACTCTTTATGTCTGCTTTTCAGCAACTGTAAAATGGGATTAAACACACCTGCCTTTAAATAGTACTGATAGGATCAGATGAGCTCATTTACTGCAGAGAAAATATTTATTGAGTGCTTGTGGGTGCCAGGCCCTTAGGATGGAAGGAAAGGTCTCTCTTCTCTCCAGGGCTTCCAGGGTGGTCCGAGGCACAGAGTGAAGTTCAGTAAACCATCACTACTATCCTTTGCATTGATCTGAAGGTAGCATATGTGCTATTCAACAACAGACACAGTCTGACAACTGATCTACAGAAAAAAAAAAAAAACAGCTGTCTTAGAGCTACCAGAGGACACCTATTCCCCTGGGACCATGGAAATATCCTGGGGTCTGAAAGTAATGACCAGGGAGACAGCAGTAACATAGCCACACAAGAAACTCAAAGCATTAGCTATTTACCTCTCAGTAGAAAAGTATTTCATCACTTAACAACTACCGTGGTATTAACAGTAATACTGTTATGTTGTAAACCATAAATATGCATTTACTATTTAGGGCCATAGCATGCACTGTTATCATTTGATATTTCTCTTTTCTGCATAAATGCTACAATAAAGGAAGAACACTTATGTACATTGTTTCTCCTAACCAATGATGCAAGGAAAAGTTACCCTACATGAAGCTGATATTCCTCTTCTGACTTTGAAGTGGACACTGGATATGGCCAAAGGGAAGCCATTCTGCCATACAACAAAGATTCCTCTCCAACTACAATCTGAGCAGACTCAAAGCTAAAGGAAACCTCACTATGTTAGGTGTCAGGGATTCCGGCTCTGGAAGCTTAGAAGCTCCACCAACCCAGGACCTTCCTGGGGACCCTCCATGAAGATTGGGGAATGTCAGGTTTCCCTAAGGCCTCAGATGGATATATAAAAAAGAGGGGGTGCCTCTCCAAGGAAAGCAGAAGCAAGCACAATAGACTATACTAAAGAAGAGAGGAAAGAACCTCCATGACATCCATTCCAACCACAGTGAAACAATGGCCTGAGATAGCTCCAGCCTTCTGCCAGTATCTTCTATTTTTTGGCAGCAGTCACTGAGGATGGAGGTAGCTGAAGTAACATATTCCAGCCAATGAAGAATACACATAAATAATATTACTGGCTGATGAAAGAATGCAAAATCAGACTTCCTTGCAAAATGGAAAACATTTTTACAAGAATCATAGCAAGTAATGGCCCATTTTTACCTAAATCTGGCTTCAGGATATGAATTCATCTGGTCATCTGTATCCATTTAATCTGAAAAAGTGAAGGTCAGTGAGATACAGCGCTAGCAATGGGTTCTTGATCTTTAACCTAGAGACTGGTTACATCATGCTCACGTGTCCCTCTCCAAACTGTAAAAAAAAATCATATATACAAATAAAAAACAGGAGACTCTAAGGAGGAATCAACACATCATGAGACAGGCATTCCTGGAAAAGATTTGTGATAAAATATTCTCCAAAGGATATACAAACCCAGACCTTTAAGACTATTATTCTAGTTGTCAAGACAACAAAGTAACCAAGTCTTCCCAAAAGCTCTATACCCAGAGCACACTGATACTAAGGGTGAGGCCTGTCACCTGGGGATTGTCAGCGCAAAGAAGGCACCTGGGCCCAAGACACATGTCTCTGATCACAGAAACCCAGGCTGCCCACACCCATGGAAGCACTACAGAGCAAAACTGTTCAACAACACCACTGTGGGTCAGCATGATCTGAGGGCTAATTCTTTTTACATGTGCCTAGGAGACTTGTTTAGAGAGAAGCAATCCAAGGGCCAACTGTAGAGTTCATTTTAATAGCACTAAGGTTTGTATGCATGTCTAATCCTGAGATCAGCAAACTACATGCCTGGTTCATGGACCATATGACCTTTGTGGGACTGTGGAACAATCGAGTGCATTGGGAAGAAACACTTGGAATGAAAAATTCACTGAGCAGAAGGCCACATTATGAAGCTCCTGCACACAGCTGATGAGCAGCAGTGATCACTGTTGTGCTGAGCATCTCTTAAGCCTTAGGCACTGAACTAGGCACTAGGGGAGAATTAATTCCCCTCAGTCACTACAGAGGAAACTATATAAGGTCTTTTTGTGGATAGGCAGCACCCTAAAGAAATTTCAAAAGGCAGGCCAGAGAATGCAGAGGGGAAAAAAGGTTGAAAAACAATCTCCTCTCACCTGTCTCCCTAGCTATGCCACCTGAAACTCTCAAAACTCCTGAAACAAAAAGACCTCCAGGCATTTGGACATCAAAAGGTCCTAAGAATAGACTAATGCCAATTACTTAAACTTTCAAACAGGGTTGCTCATGGTGAGCTATAAAAGGAAGAGCTAGGTTACACATTTTCCCTATCCTCTCTTTCATTTAACTCATGTTTCCATACCTTTGCCACCACTCTTATCATCTCCACACATAAATATGTGCATGTGTGCATGCACACACACACACACACACACACACACACACATGCATACATACATGCACTTTGAAAAGGCTTGAGAGAGATCAGGTCCTATTTGGCAGTAATATTGGAGATATCAGACAGTAAGGAAGACTATGCTGTTGGGGTAAGCCTTGGCCTGAATTATAGAAAATAAATGTTAAGAAATACTTTCTCTAAGAGAATCTTGTGGAACTTAAAGCCTACTCCCAATATATAGGAACCTTTCCTCCAATTACTTAAAGCTTCTCAAAGATAAATCTTTGCTATAGATAATTTCAGACCATCCAAGTAGCAGGTTTTACAATTCCACTGGGGTCCAAGCTTCTCAAAGTCACAGGTTACATTTCTATCATCTTTGCACATTAGCACCCAGCATATAATAAGTCTTATTAGCTGACTCATTGTTAGAAAGTCTGCCCACTGTGCACAGAGGTATTCAATTCCCCACTGTACACTTACGCTTCTCACTTGAGATGAGAGGGGGCTCAGCATGATCATTTCTATTTATCTAGTAGCAATGAGTAAGGTATTTAATGTGTGTCATAGCACAAGGATCCACTTATAGGAACGTACAGCAATGTTAGAGCTACAGAAGGGTGCTGGAGTCTGCCAACTATGATTATACCAGTACCATCTACCCATACATTCAACAATTACTTACAGGACATTTGTATGTGCTAGACATGATTACTGGCACTAGCAGTTATGATGGTCTTCCTAGAATAGTGTCCAGGCAGTCCTACTTGTGGACTAGCTAATAAACAAACATTGATTCCCTAAGCACTTTTAGGGACATGATGTAATAGATGCTGACTATTACCTGAAGAACAACCTAGTGGAGTAGGCGCAGCCACCTACAGCAAAGGCAGGCTGGAAAGAATGCAGAACTTGTGAGAGGAAAAGTCATTAAATGTCTTAGTTTGCAGAGGAAGAAATTTCCTGCTCAACTTACAGTGGTCTTTTCGACCTGAAACCTGGTCAGAGTCAGTTATCTGGAGGCAGAGAGAAGAGGTTTATAAGATTGGCAGGGTCAGTACTGATCAGAAATGGGAAGAAAGGAAAAGAAACTAGGTACAGTACTGATTGACATGACCATAGACCTTTCCAGCCATAACTCATGCAGTTCTCTTTGCAACTCTTTTGTTGGGAACTTTCCTCGTTATGTTGGCTGCTCAATGCCCAAGTCCTCTTCCACTGTGGGAATTCTCCATCATCTGGCCTAATGAGATGTGCAGCCACATCAGGCTTCAAATATGGACAAGAAACAGTGAAAGGAGTGGAGCCACGGGCCATGCACTACCCAACAGATAGACTATCATCTGACGATGCTTCCAGAAGCGGCAGTGTCCTAACTAGACTGTCCTTCCAGCTAAAGGTCTGGATGGTCAGTTTCTCTCGGGGTTGGCCCCCAGTGCTGTGACTTGCTTGCTTTCCTTCCAATGAATTGTTTTTCTGCTTAAGCCATTTTCAGCTGCTTAGTATAAAGAACACTGACTGATACCACTGGAATATGGAGATTTATTCACAACATATCCCAGATATGGAAACTAAAACGGGTGCTAAGTTAAGTAGCTAAACTCAGTAGACAGCTGATAAGTGAGAGAGGTGTGATGTAAGATCAGAACTTTAGATCTGTAATTCAGAGATGTTTCCCCAAATTGTGTTAGTCAGGATGTATCTGTTTGCAAAGGACAGAAAAAATAACAACTGAAACTGGTTTAAACAAAAAGGTGAAATGTTGAGATGTGCAAAGTTCTGTTTCCTGAAGGATGCCAAGTCTCTCTATCTATGCAAACTTGGTGTCTGCTACTGCTGCTGTGGACTTCACTCCCAGGGGTCTTTAGATTGGCATAGTCTTCTCCAGACTTAAATTCTCATAACCATTAATCCAGTAGAAAAGGGAGAATTATTTTCCCAAAAAATTTAAATGAAGGTCTTTGTTCTCACTGGCCTCCAAGATGGTTCAGAGTACATGAGTAGCTTTCATCATTCCATCCCTTTCCTGCCCTGCAGTGGAGCCTTTCTCCAAAACCAAATCCTATTCACCAGCCCCCAGCCACAACTTCTTTCTTCTTCCTCTCAATCCAAAGTGTCTTTAAAATTGTTCCATATTAGTTGCACATGCTAGGAACTTAAACTGCACCATCCTTTTATATATTAAATCAAAGCAACAAATATTCCTGGAGCCATTATGGCAAGTGCATGTTAAGAAATGAAATTCAGAGATCGGAAGAAATTATGGGCTTATCAAGGCTTTTCCCTAGAATCATAAGAGCAGCTAGCCACTCTGAGTTCCAAGTTGGTATGTACTTTGTGACAGACAAAGAACTTGGACCTTGGATAACAAGGCAGAGAGTGAAATGTCATTTATGTCCAGCGAGAGTGCAGTGGATGAGAACCAGAAAATCAAGCCCACATGAAGGAAAGGAAAGCCCTAGGTGGGTATATAGATCTGGAGTCTGGAGACAAGGGATTAGAGGTACTCAAGGAGCATAAGATCAGGGAAAGAGTCCAGGATGAAGCCGGAAATGACAAGTGGACTGAGCACAAATGCTTCTGTGCCCTGTGGCATGCAGTGAGATGTGCTGGCTCAACATAACGGAGCAAATGAGCAAAACTGCCCTCCACAGAAGGCCAACGCCAAAGTCCTGTCTGGCTTGCTCTTTGGCCTTAGACTTGTCCTCCCTACCCTGATGCTAAGGTTTTTCCTAGAACTGAGCCTGAGATCAGAGGTTTATTTTTACTTGAAATTACAAAACATCAGTACTGACCAAAAACTAATAGGTAGCTAAGACCTGAGCCAGATAAAGAAGAGACCATTTTTATCTTGAAAAAACTTATTGAGGGAGGGAGAAGTGGCTAAGTTTTTTTAAATGATAATAATAAAATATTAGTTCTCTAATAGAGATTTCCACAGGGTTACCATAGGAACACAGAAAGAAGCAATTAACCTGCGTGCCCCTTAAGGTTGTGGGAGGGGACAGTGGGGTAATTAAGATGGAAAGGAAAGTTGGACCTTCCCCCTGTGGAATGGCACTGGTTGAGAGAGGGGAAACAACAGGAATCAAGCATTGGATCAGAAATAGTTCACTCTGTAGCCATATCCTGCCCCTAAGTGGCATTAGGGGAGCTGTACTGAGCCCTGGGGAGCTTCAGGAGCCTTGGTGAGTCATTCCCCACCCCCCTACACCATCACAGGAGTAACACTGAGACCTGGGTAATCTTGAGATCTCCAAAGATGACAAAATGAAGGAGCAAATTACAATCTCAGACCTCCACTCCACCCAGAACAAGTCCAGGAGACATGGACATAGAAGGTTTTGGAAGTCACACAACTAAAACTTCTGAAATGATCACAACAGAGGTAAAGAAACAACTCCATCAGGTCATAGAAGACATCAGATCAGAAATAATCTCTAAAGTGAAAAAAAAAATGACAACAGTAGTGAAAGAATTGCTCAGCATATCTAAAGAAAACAGATAAAAAATAGAGGAGCATAGAAAAATGATGGAACTTTTGGAAGAACAATATTCTAAGAAATTAGAATACATGAAACAGATTCAAAGAGATATACAGGAAATTAAAAATTCACCTGAAAGCTGGCAGAATCATTGACTGAAACTGAAGACAGACTTTCAGACCTTGAAGACAGCCTTGCAACTAATGATTGTGAAAGAAAGATCCCTTAAAAATAACAAGAAACCAGGAAAAAACAATTCAACAGCTGCAAGATAATTCAAAGAAAAACAATGTAAGACTGATAGGTGTCAGAGAAACAGCAAGAGTAAACATGGGTGACATTTAAAAACTATATGCAGAACTGATACAGAAAATTTTCCAAGTATGGGAAAAGATTCTGACATGGAATAAAGTGAGACATATAGAACTCCAATTAGCCATAACCAAAATAAATCTACACCCAGACATATAATGATCAAGATCCCAGAAACTCAGCAAAAGAACAGACTATTAAAAGCTGTTAGAGAAAAGAAACAGATAACCAATAAAGGAAAGCCCATCAGAATCATGGCAGATTTTTCAACACAAACCAGAAAGAAAATGTCCAACCCAGATTGATGTACCCAGCAAAACAATCCTTCAGAATCAATGGAGAAATAAAATACTTCCACAACAAAGAATAACTGAAGAAATTCAAGACCGCCAAGTCAACCCTACAAAGAGTACTGAAAGATATTCTAGAAAGAGATAAAAATGACCACAATTTCAAGAACAACAATAGATAGGAACCACCAAGCAAAGCAAGCAATGAAACAGAAGGGAAAAGTAGGAAATCAACAGCAATAAAACGACATGACAAAGACAAGCCAATACATATCAGTAATAACCATTAAGGTAAATGGCTTCAACTCACCAATAAAAAGCAGCAGACTGGCAGACTAGATCAAGAAACAAAATCCAACAATATGCTATATACAAGAAACACTTTTAACTCCAAAGGAAATTCATGGACTGAAAGTCAAAGGATAGAAAACAATCCTCCATGTGACAGGAACCCAGAAAAAAAGCAGTGGTAGTTATTCTGTTTACAGACAATGTGAACTTAAAAACCAAGAATGATCAAAAGAGATAAAGAAAGTCACTATGTACTTGGGACCTTCAAGAGGGAAAACTTCAAGAGAAAGAGATAACATTCATAAATACATATGCACCAAACATGGGAGCACCCAAATATATAAGACAAATCTTAATAGACATGGAAAACCAAATAACTAACAACATTGTTGTAATTGGAGACTTAACACTCATTGACACAAAGAGATAGGTCAATGGGACAAAACTTAGCAAAGAAATAGAATTGAACAAAACTTTGAACAAATGGACTTAGTAGACATTTACAGATTGTCCCACTGCTCAACATCAGAATACACATTCTTCTCAGCTGCACACAGCACTTTCTCTAAAATAGACCACATACTAGCCCATAGAACAAGCTCAACTAAATGCAAAGCAATTCAAATTATCCTACACATATTATCTGACCATAGTACAATAAATTGGAAATTAATGACAAAAGTCACCACAAGAACTCCATAAACACATGGAAATTAAATAATAGGCTCCTGAGCAACCAATGGGTCACAAAAGAAATTAAACAATATCTACAAGCAAATGAAAATGTTAATACAACTTCCCAGATCTGTGGGATGAACTGAAAGCAGTCCTCAGAGGAAAGTTTATAGCAGTGAACTCACATATCAGGAAAACAGAATAAGAACAAATAAATAGCCTAATGCTGCACCTCAAACTTTTAGAAAAAGAAGAACAAGTCAAGCCTAAAGCCCAAAGAAGGGATGAAATTATAAGGATCAGTGCAGAAATTAACACAATGGAGACAAAGAAACAATACAAGAAATTAATGTCAAAGAGTTGATTCTTTGATTTTTTTTTTTTGTACTGGGAATTGAACTCAGGGCCTTGTGCTTACCAGACAGGTGCTTGTGCTACTGAGCTATATCCCCAGCCCCAAAGACTTGAGTCTTTGAAAGAATAAATACAATTGATAAACTCCTAGCCGACCTTATCAAAAAAGGAAAGAAGAAACTGAAATTCATGGAATAATAGAGGAAATCATTACAGATCCTGTAGAAATTAAGATCATCAATACATACTTTGAAAATCTTTACTCTCATAGGATGGAAAACGCAGAGCAAATGAACAGATTCCTAGATATGTATGAATTACCAAAGCTGAATCAAGAAGATACAAAAACCCTGAAAAACTGAATATCAGTCAATGAAATTGAAAATGTAATTTTAAAAAATACTGAAAAAAAAAAGCCCAGGTGCTAATGGATTCACAGCTGAATTCTATAAGAAATCTAAAGAGTTAACATCATTTCTTCTCAAACCCTTTAATGAAATTGAAAGGGAAGGAATTTTCCCTAACTCTTTCCTGGAGGCATGTATCACCCTGATACCAAAACAAGAGAAAGACCCAACCAAAAAAGAGCAAATCAGGCTAACTTCCCAAATGAACATAGATGCAAAACTTCTCAATAAAATAATAGCAAACAGAATGCAGCAGATCATCAAGAAGTTTATACATCACAACCAAGTGGGGTTCATCCCATGAATGCAGAGATTGTTCAATACATGCAAATCAATTAATGTAATACATCATATCAATAGAACCAAAGACAAAAATCACATGATTATCTTAATAGATGCTGGAAAAGCTTTTGATAAAATCTAACTCTCATTCATGATAAAAACCCTACAGAAAATCAGAATAGATGATCTTTACCTCACTCTGATAAAAGCCATTTATGACAAACCAACAGCCCAAATCATACTAAACAGTCAGAAACTAAAAACTTTTATACTGAAATCAGGAACAAGACAAGGATGTTCACTGTCACCACTCCTATTCAATATAGTGCTGGAAATATTAGCCAGAGCAATTACATAAGAGAGAAATAAAAGAAATAAAACTAAAGATAGGAAAGGAAGAAGTGAAATTATCATTATTCTCATACATGATAATCTACATAGACGACCCCAAGAACTCCACCAAAAGACTTGTAGATTTAATAACCAAATTCAGTAGCATAGCCAGATACAAAGGGAACATGCAAAAAGCAATACAGGTCCTGTACGTAAACAACAAATACACTGTGAGAGAAATTAAGGAAACCATATCTTTCACAGTAACAAACAAAAAAATGAAATACTTAGAAATCAATCTAACAAAAGAAGCAAAAGATCTATACAGTGAAAATAATAGTATTCTGAAAAAAGAGATCAAAAAGGATTTCAGAAAATGCAAATAAATTCTTTGCTCATTGATAGGCAGAACCAACATTGTGAAAATGGCCATACTCCCAAAATTATTCTACAGATTCAATGCAATCCCAATTAAAATAGCATTAGTATACCTCACAGACCTAGAGGAAACATTCCTAAAATTCATCTGGAACCAGAAGAGACCTAGAATAGCAAAAGCAATCCTGGGTAACAAAGGATAGACAGGAGGCATCACAATACCTGACTTGAAATTACACTACAAAGCTACTGTGATAAAATGAGCATGGTACTGGCAAAAAAAAAAGACAGACCTGAGCATTAATGGAACAGATTAGAAGATGCAGACACAACTACAAACACACTCAGCCACCTTATCTCTGACAAAGGGGTCAGACATGTTCACTGGAATAATGATAGCCTCTTTAATAAGAGGTGCTGGAAAAACTGGCTTTTCACATGCTGAAGACTAAAATTAGACCCAGGTCCATCACTGTGCACTAAACTAAAGTCAGACTAGATCAAAGACCTAGATATTAAAACAGAAACACTAAAGCTACTGGAAGAGAAAATAGAAATCTTGAAGACAAAGGGTAGGCAGAGTTCCTGAACAAAACCCAAACTGTATGGGAAATACTTCAAAGACTCAAGAACTGGGATCTCATCTTACTGAAAAGTTTTTTCACATCAAAAGAAATTACTAACAGGTAAAAAGAAAAACCATGAATTGGGAAAAATTTTAGCCACTGTCCCTCAGACAAAGGACTCCTATCTGGAACATACAAAGAATTTTTAAAAATCAGGCTCCCAAAATTCAAAGACCCAATCAAAAAATGGGCATCTGAGATGAGTGCACACCTCTCAGATGAAAAAATACAAATGGCAAATAAATATATGACGAAGTGTTCAAAATCATTGGTCGTTCAAGAAATGCAAATTAAAACAACAACTGAGATTCCATCTCACCCCAGAAAGCATGACTATCATCAAGATATCAACCAATAATGAATGCTGGAGGGGTCGTGGGGATAAAGGAACACTTCTCCACTGTTGGTAGGAGTGTAGACTGGTGAAACCATTATAGAAATCAGTGTGGAGATTCCTCACAAAACTAGAATTTGAGGTCCCACTTAATCCAGCTATTCCCCTCCTGGGTATTTTCCCAGAATTATTTTTATATAGTGGAGTATTACTAAGCTATAAAAATATGTAAACTTGAGGCTTTTATAGGTAAATGGATGCAACTAGAGACCATACTCATACATGAAATAAATAGGACCCATACGTGTAAACATTGTATTGTCTCCCTAGTGTAAGAACCTGAAAGAGTAAATAAAACCCAAAAGGTATAGTAGATACTATAAAAGGGAAAGAAATTGCTTAAAGGGAAGGAACAAGAGGGATGAGGGAAAGGACATGAAAAGAAGGAAGGAAGGAAGGAAGGAAGGAAGGAAGGAAGGAAGGAAGGAAGGAAGGAAGGAAGGAAGGAAAGAAAGAGAAGGAAAGAAAGAAGGAAAGAAAGAGAAGGAAAGAAAGAAGGAAAGAAAGAATATACATATATATGAGGATATCTGAGATAATTGTACTGCTGATGTCTATTGGTTTATTGAAAGGAATAGTTAGTGCTTAAAATTTTTTGACCAACTTTATATGCTTATATCTGGCAATCTGAACAAGTAATTTGAAGACAACAGTATGTAATATGATAACCATTGTTGAATTCCTACCATCTTGTTTGGTGAAGCTCTGGATCATTTCTAGTTTTGTTTTCTTATTTTTTATTTTCTTTAATTGTTTGATCAATCTTGCATTCTTGCATCTGGTAATATGAACAACTTCATTGAAGATAACAATGTGTAATATAATAACCATTCTTAATTTCCTACCATCTTGTTTTGAAATTTTGTATCATTATTATTTTTGTGTTGTTTTGTTTTTGTCTTTGTTGTTATTTTATTGGTTTTTCTCTTAAAATTAATTACTTAACTAATTAATAAACAGTCCCTTCTAGGATCTTAAGTTCCTTCCTAGAGTAGGTGCCTTCCAGTTGTATGCCTGGTACTTGGCCTGGGGCCTTCTACCTAGAGGGAGCTCAGAAAGCATTTGTACATTGAACAAATGATCCCCACTTTGCCTTTGTAAAAGAATGTAGACCTGCAAGACTAAGGGACTCTGCTTCCTAAAATATTATTATAGCCTTTAATTTCTCATTATGACTCTCTGGGCACTTTAATTAATAATTGCTATGGGAAGAGGAGAGCAAAGTGATAATTAATAGCTACTGGCCAGAGTTACTGCTGAATTAAGAATCCAATTACGGAATGAACAAAGCCTGCCCAAAGAGGAGTGTGAGTTCCAGTTGTAAGGAAAGGTCCAGGAGTAGGGGCAGGAAGTCTCCCTAATCTGAGTGGCTGTTGGGGGAGATGATCCAAAGAGAAAGACGGAGAAAGGATAAACCTGAGTGCTTGTCAGGAAGTAACTCTTTTACAGTAATCTTCATGTCATGTCCTAGAAGGGCAAACATCAACACTGGGCTCCTTTTTCTCCAGGCCAAAACCACAGAGTAAAATAAAAGCATAAGAGAAACAAAGGTGAGAGCCGCCTATCTAGGGTGCCACCTGCACTGGGTGCCTTCAGCAGCCTATGGCCTCCCAGCACTTCTGAACTCAACAAATCCCCATGACTTGATGGCTCTGTGAGTCTTCCTACAAAGGCAGTGTAACTATGTTCTCAGAAAGCTAGAGACTACAGGAGTGTTTGTACACAGAGCATCCCAAAAGCTTTTGTTTGAATGCCTGGATGACTGACACTTCCATTAATCCCTGGTTTAATCTGTGTATCTTCCCAGTGTCCCCACCCGGCACCATCCTGGGCTCTCCTTCCTTGCACAATTACCCTCCAGTGTTACCTGGTTTCTTTATACAAACCTCTTCTCCCACACTCCCTTTTTAGTCTTTGAAAACTCATTATACCCAAACCATTAATGTAGCTGGTGTTTATGCTTTCTTTTAAGAATTTTCTATGAAATAGGATCCTTAATACAGTACTAAGTACTTAAGAACTTCTAAACTTGTATCATTGAGACTATAGATTAAATAGAGTTTAAATACAAAAGTACAGACTTTTTAAAAAAAGGAAATGTGCAATTTATAAAACCCTATATTAAAGAAGAAATCAAGACAAGCTGGCACACAATTCCTTGAAACTGCAAATATTAGTTTCTGGGGAAAGTGGCCAAAGACAAGAAAGAGTTGAGTTACTAAAGCACTGGTTGGATAATTCCATTCTTTTAAAATAGCTCCTTTAAGAAAATGCTCCTTTTTCTGCCACCTAGAAAATGCTGTTATGTAGAGAGGTATGCAATGTAAAGGCGACATTCTGTGGCTGAGCTAGGAATTGCAATGGTTTGATACAAATACTCTCTGATCTACCTACCCTTCTTATTCAAGGCCTTGCAGCCTTGTAATCTGGAGGGCTGAGGTTAACCCAACTATTTGGGAACTTCAACAAGTACTTAAGTGCCTGCTCTCTTCACATGTTAAGCTCCCACGGTTACCAGTCATTCATTTCACCCTCACCAGAGCCAGTTTATATAACAGGAAGAGGAGGATTGGCCTGAGATTAAGGTTCAAGCGCAGCTCCACTGAGCCTTCCTGCCCTCATGTCATCTCTAGGCCTCTCTTTTCTCGTGTGTAAATGGTAGGTGATCACGCCGCCAGCGCCAACCCATGAAAATGTGTGCATGTGTTGGGGGCGGGGGGGGTCATGATATGCAGTGGACAATACTGTACCAAGGCAGAATGTCCACTTCTTACCAGAAAACCTGTTTTCAGACACAGGACTCAGCTCATTTGTAGTACCCACACCTCCTAGGCAGACTCCAAAGTACCTTCTCCTTGGGCCCTTCAATGGGGCTCTCCAATCTTGCAGCCTCAATCACAGTTCTGAGCCACAGGGCAATCAGGAGAACACTGTCCCACTCTACAGGACAGCACTGCTTTCCAGGGTCAGCATGATAACCAGTCTGTGAGTATCAGACTTAGGCACGAAACTCGAACCCAGATTCCTAAATTCTGGAGACTGATGCCTCATAAACCCGCCCCAACCACAAGATAATACTCACATTATCTGATCCTATTTCTTTTTCCAGGCCAAGAATGACCAAAGGTCTTATTTGGTTAAGTATTTTTTAGGCTGGAAACTTAGCTACTTCTCCAGCTAGTTTTGTTTTGACAGGCAGAAGTTTCATTTTGCAGATGCTCTCTGGGAGCTTAGGGTTTTCTTTTGCTCTTCTGAAACAAAAACCAAACCACTAATGGACTGAAACTCTAAATAGATTATTTCCCAACACTACCTAGATCAAATTCGTCATTGTACTGCTAGAGTTTTCCTCTCTCCTATTCTATTTTTTAACTTGTCTTCATTTTCTACTTCTCCATCTATAAGAGAAGGGAGAAAAGGGGCAAAATAGAGACATAACATCAAATCCTATGGCTTTTTCTTTCTCATTTCTCTTCTCCAAAGAAAAGTATAAATGTATTTATAAACATAGATATATTTAAAGACATGGAGAAGGGAAAAGCAATGTGTTGTTACTACCGAGACTGAAGTAAAATTAAGATAAGAATGAGTATTTTTCCAATAGCAACAGTTCACTTGGATCTAGGGCCTGAGGTGGAGAAAGGTGAGACGACCAGAGACTTGGTAAGAACTGCAGATTTTGTCTGTGTCCATTTTCATGAATGTGTAACTCTTAGAGTTGCCAGTTACTTTCAGAGATTTCTTCCCTTTGTTCACTGAATGCCCCCTAAATTGCACTCATGGGTGAGTCAAACACTTGACAACCCAGCTATTCTGATAACCCACTCATGGAAGCAACACTTTATAAGGCTGAAAGTTTTGAGAATGGCTTCCCCAGAAATGGGATATATCTTTCCAAAGGAGTGTTCCAAAGGAGTAGAATGTACTTAGAATCAGACACAGGCATCCAGTTGGAAGGCATTGCTACAGGAAGCTGATATCAGCCATTAAGTGGCAGAGGACAAGTCTGCCAGGTCCTGGTCTAAGGGCGTGAACTCCCACACCCTTGTACACAGACTAACCATTTAAGCAGTTCATCCCTACAGTCTTACAATGTGTTGCAATGACAGTATTCAATTCTGCCATTACGGAGCCAAAGGAACCATAGGTAATATGTAAACAAATAAGTGTAGCTATGTTCTGATAAAGCTGTATTTAAAATTAGCAAGCAGAAGGTCAGACTTGGCATAGTTTTTCTAGCCTTTAATTACCAAGCACAAGTTTGCTCTGGAGAAGAAAGTATATTGTACTGAAGCAGCAGTTTCTATAGAGGCCACTCATTGGTTGCTTCATACACTCTTCACATTCACAGAGCGCCTCTCATTGGTTTAAAAGTGTTGGCAGCTGTAGGTGACAGAAGACCTAGCTCTGCTGACTTGTGTAAATAGCAATTCATTTTTCTCATACAGCAAGGAGTACAGTTAGATGGCTGCTACTGCTGTTCTGTTTGCATTCTCTCGTTGTGTTCTTGGGCCCAGGCTCTTTCCTTCACCATT
The DNA here is from genome assembly GCA_004027595.1 of Dinomys branickii. Classification (NCBI taxonomy): domain Eukaryota; kingdom Metazoa; phylum Chordata; class Mammalia; order Rodentia; family Dinomyidae; genus Dinomys; species Dinomys branickii. Next base: position 21,276 of record PVLD010021431.1, read on the forward strand.
TTTAAGGGGCTGACTGGTCATTAAGAATATAGCACACGGCTGACACCCCACCAAGCACGGCATTCGAATCTGAAAGGAACAAAAGGAAAAGAATGAAAGATTGGGCCCACTGCAATTTTTCCTCTTTTGATCAGAAAAGCAGAAGTATTCACAGAGGCATCTCCAATGCAGCTGATAAGAGATTCCTATTTATCTCTCCTTGGATAGGACTATGCTACATGCGTAGCCGCCCTTTATGGAAAGAAAAGGTGAAGAAATTTAGTATTTCCTTTTGTGACTTCTACCACAGAGAAGGGTAAGGGAAGAGGTGCTGAGAATGGAACCCTGACAACAAAACTACACCTTTCTGAGGCATATTGTAGACAGGACGCTCCACCCCAGGGCAGATACTCAAGCATAAAGTAAACACGGAGTTAAACCTCTTGAGAAGGTATTATAAGCTGCTTCTGGTAAACAAAACCTTGACAACAATTATACTGGGGCTTCTAATAGGCTTCACGGTATTGGTTAATTATGATATGGATAATCGATTTTCCTATTCCCAAAATTTCTGACTTGCCTCTTGGTTCAAGAAAAGTATGAGAGGAGTTTATCAGTTGTGACTATACAGAGATAGAGTAAGTAGCACTCTGTTGTTATTAGAAGTAGCTCCTGATGGAAGGGAGATGGCTAGACGTGAGACATTATCCTGATAGATAAGATCCTGAGTTAGGGGAGTATTTTCAGTGACTGGAGCACAGCCATTCCACTTTTAGCATAACCTCAAAGTTAACATACTGAGTACATTTTTCACAAGAAGCACGTCCACCACTTTTTTTTTTGAGACAGGGTGTCACTGTATTTGTTTCAACTTGCCTCAAACTCACTATGTAACCCAGGCTGGCCTCAAACTCAGAGCAAGTCTCCTGCCTCAACCTCCTGAGTGCTGGGATTACAGACCCGTGCCACCATACCTGGCTTCTCTACCACTTCAGTAACCACAACGAGATAACACTTTGGTTTTCAGTCCTGTCTTGAGCCTGGTATGACAGATGCATTCAAGCCAAAACATCATAGTTTAACTCATTTTAATTGCCAGGCAATGCCTTGCCATGAGCACGCTCCTAGTGCAGATTCAGAGGCAGCCTTCAAAAGAGTATAGGGGTTCTTTCCATGAGGAAAATGTCAAACCTATTGAATTAAGAGTAAGGTCATTTTCCGGAGAAGCAGTGGAAGAGATGCTCCATTGTACACCCGTGCACACATGCACATGAAACAGCTCCAAGGCTGGGCTGCTCTTTTATTTTTCCTGTGGTGAAAATACACCTGTGGTCACGAGGGTTATACACTCTGACTACACATGCCGATAATCACAGCTATGTAAGTCCTGTTTTGAATAATACATTTTATTTTCAAAGCAAGCTCCTGACTATCATCTTACTTGATTTGCATAGCAAGTGTGTGGAATAGGTAGGACCTACCCATTTATGTTAAAAGGAAATCCTACATAGAAATGGTGAATGATTTGCCTGAGATCGTGCAGATTCATTCTGTGTCCTGCCAGCTTATAGCACTAAATTCTCTATTTATTTTTTTTTTTTTTGCAAAATACAGAAAATTGATTCATCTCATTTTCCAGATCAAACCTCATCTCCATACTAATTTCTTACCACTTTCTGTAGCCTTTTGAAATAGTTATTAAGTGCTGACCTTGTAATTTGCCACCCAAGCACCTGTTTCTTTTCCATTCTGTACAGGAATGCAAGTCTGAACAGGTTCTACCACCTCTGAGACACCTTATTGGGTCCTCATGACAATAATGTGCTGTCACATACAAAACAAGTTGAGCTGCTTACTTTTCAGGTTCCACACTCCTCAAACTGAATAAACTCTTCTCTCCAGTAGCCAGAATGGGGGAGGTTTCAGGTCTAACTACAACACCTCAATGGAGAAATACAATGAAGAAGAAATCCTAAGTAGGAAACAAGAATGCGTCACCCAGGTTTCAGGGTCAGGGCTACACCCCAGAGATCGGCTGAGCAGCGCCCACCCGTGACTCCCTTCTGGAAAATGCACAGGGCTGAGGAGGAGCTGCCCCTCCCAGGTTACAACCCTGCTCTCAGGACTCTGCCTTCCCACGCACAGCACCCTTCTCCTTATCCCCTGCCTTTTGTTTTCATGTTTGTCCACCCAGCCCAATAAAGCCGGCTCTTTACATATTAAAACTTAATTTAAGGACAAATGGTCAGAGGCCTGCTTCTCAAGGGCCAGAGTGACAGATCCGCACAGTGGCCTAGGGGGCTACTGATCCAGCCAGTGCCCATCTGAGGAGTGAGCATGCGCACTGCTCAGTGTCAAGATTCCAAAGGCATCACCCTGAGCTCCAAGGTGGAGCTGTTTACCAATACTGCGATCTCTCCCCAGATGCAGTTGCTACTGCAGCTAATTAAGAGAACAATTAAGACTAAGGCAATCAGTCAAGTACACAGGCCTCACTCCTCTTCCCAGCTCTCAGATGCCGCACTGCTCCCAGAGGGCTGAGCCATATTCAGTCATTCAGAAAATGACAGGAAGAAGCTATTAAATATCTGAAAACCATAAAAACGCAATCATACTGTTCTTTAGCTGAGCCATCCACCAGAGACCAATGCCCAACAATTTTAGAAACTTAGCAGTCCCTTTGAATTCTCACACCCACAAATAAGATTAATCAAAAGTAGCTCAAGTCAAAATTTAATTATAAGGTGGGGAAGGGAGAGGTCATGCTGGCCATTCCCGTTTTGTATGCGTATGTGTTTATGACAGATCGATACTCCTTCTATCACCAAATGCATGACAAAGTCCATGGGGTGTCTTTAGAAAGGAAGTAACAGATTAAATACTGAGCTAAACAATTTAATCTTCTCCCGGAAAGATTTTCAGATATTCGTAAAGGTAAATCCTATTAGGAAGAACAGACTCCACGTGCAGGATTGTAAAGCTTCTTTGAAAGAAGTTCATAAATACAGACACACAAGCCACTAAAACAAAACTTCCCTAAATAGCACAGCAGATGGAAGCAGAGAAAAATACTACCCTTAAAAAGAAAATCACATACATGTATAGATTAATCATCCTAAACTTAATTTAGTAACCACATTGCAGAGTGCTCCAGGATTTCTCCGACTGAGTAGTGCCTTTACCTCTGTGTAGACAGTTGTTCTCTTTCAACCCCTCTCACAAAAGAAAGGAAATTTTTCTGTGACCTGGAGCTGAGAAGTAAGGCTGATCATCTTAGGGAAAACACACTAAGCAATGTTAGGGAGTATTTTTACTAAATACCTACTGTGTGCCTTGCAATGCATGCTGAAGGAATACACATGATGTGTTGAACTACCTAAGCATGGACTTCTGACTCAGAGCTGAGTTCAAATTCTACCTCCCCATGTGCTGGCTCTATGACATTAGGCAAATGGCTGGATCATTACTTATATTCTCATATGCCAAATAGGGTTAATACTCCTCTTCTTTCAGGGAGTTGCTCTAGGTTTTTAAAAGAAATGTAAAGTCCTTAGAACTGGATTTAACAACTAGAGACCATACTCATAAGTGAAATAAATCAGAGTCACATGTGTAAGCAACATATTGTCTCACTAGTATAAGAATCTGAAGGAGTGAATAAAAACTAAGAGGTATGATAGGCATTATGAAATGAAAGGAAAATGCTCAAAAGTAATGGGCAACCGGTGTGTGGGAAAGGAGAAGGGAAAGAAGGGGAAATAATGTATGTATATACAGCTTAGCTAACAGTGGTACTACTGTCTTCTATTGCTTTACTCAAAGGAACAGTTAATGATTACTTGTTTGATCAATATTGCATGTCTCTATTTGTTTTCCTGAGAAACCACTTTGAAGACATCAATAGTAATACAACAACCATTGTTAATTTCCTACCATTTTGTCTGTAACTCTGTATTGTTTGTGTTGGTCTTATGCTATTTTGTAAATAGATGTCTGTTTGTTAATATGTTTTCCTGCTCTTATTTTTAAAATAAAGAACTAAACTCAACACACAGTAAGAACTCAGTGAAGCAAAGATTAAGATAATAATAATGATAGAAGTGATTTCTAAGAATTGCCATTTATAGGTCATTATAACCAGTCCTGAGTTCTATAAGCAATCCTACCAAGTACTCATCATAAATTTGTGCAGTGAATACTATTATTGCTGTTGTTATTATAGTCACTTTACAGATGAAAAATTAGAAATTATGAGGTACGGCCTCTCATGGAATTGACTAGAAGAACCGAGTAACCTAGGTTTGAATTCAAAAAGGGCTTCTATTTTAAACTTTTGCTATCTGCAAATGGAATGACACCATCACAAGACAGAAACCAAGACTGATGGAAGTTACACAACTTAACCTTTTTCTCTAGTTAACTTCCAAGAACATCTATCTTTTGTGGACTATGAATTAACACTTTTTTGCGAAAACTTAAAATTATCTTGTGAATAGCAAAATCAGTACATTATGTTATATATTAAGAACGTACATTTGCTTTATATTAAATATTAAAATGTACTGTGACTTTTTAACCTATTTTGGCATTTTATCTTTTTTTTTTTACTATATCAAAAGTTTCCCAGAAAAGGAGATGCCCTGGTTCTTTGTTCACACTGTGTCAAGTTGCCAAACAGATGCCACCGAATGCAGAGTTGGAAAGACATGCACATTAGGCAATATCACATAGTACTTCCACATATGAGAGACACAAGGCATAGCCCCTGTTACGGTTAATACATTGTGTCAACTTGGGGAGTCTAGAGGTTTGGCTGAGTGACTCAGCAGGAGGCCAGGGTGCTTACTTTGTACACATCCTGAGCCTGCGGAAGAGGAGTGCGTAGAGATTATGTGAGCGCTACACATCCCCTGGGTGGGGGTAGCCGGTTTACCATGTAAGGGAGGGCTACTTGCTCTCTGTTCCTCCCTTTTGCTGGTTGTTTTTACTGTGCTCTGCTGCCTTCAACATTTGCCCTCTGCCATGTGCCACTCTGCCTCAGAACCAGCCAAGTATGGACTGAAACCTCCACAAACTACAAGCTAAAAAGCCTTTCCTTCCTTAATTTGGGGTATTGGGTATTTTGTCTCAGCAACAAAAGTAACTAAAACACCTATAAAGAGTGTGCGCCTTGGCAGCACATGTACTGAAAATGGAATACCTGTGAGGAAATACAAGAGTGGCAGTCATGGCGCAATATGGCAAATTAATCAGGGAAGGATGACTTTGGAACATTTATTACCTTTCTTTTTAATAGAACTTATTTATAAGCATGTAGAATTTAATTTTGACCATGTCTATGTTTAACAACTATTTTGCAAATAAAAAAAATTCTGAGTGGGCTCCAGTAAGCTAAGAGCAGCCAGCAATAGCACATCGGTTCCACAGTGAATTCTTCATGTGTGCAAGGGCACAACTTTCAGCAAGTGTATATATTCATCTAGTGACACATGCAGCAGTTCTAAACGCTTACACATGCTCAAAAACATACTGCCAGGTGCATTTACTTATGCTTCTCAGAATAAGTGTCTCATGCCCACTTCAGGTGAGTTGTCCATGAATGTTACCCTCCCCAACATGTTAAATCATGCCTACAAACTTTTGTAATGTCTACTGCTGGTCTTTGTGGGGAATGGTTGGCATGAAAAACACCCATGTCCATATGCAGCTGGTAGAATACCCAGGTTTCACTGTTGCCAGACCCAATCCAATGTCAGTTATGAGCTGTTAACTTCATGGTGGTTTTGGTGAGCTACTTCTTTCTCATCTGGTGGCATAGATCACAATGCTCTCCTATCCTTCTTTAATACAGTATATCCAATGCTTGGCAATTAAATGACTAACATCAGCTCAAATCAGACTTTTGGTTTGGGGGGTTCATTGCTAGGTGCTCACCTACAAGCACACAGCACGTACACATATGTGTTTGTGCATGCACATGCATACATTCACTCAAAAGAAAGCTCATGTTTTAAGCTAACTATGGTAGTACTCTTCTGAAATGTATAATTCCTACAGAATGATATGCTATAGTCATTTCCTGATATAGAATGAAAGGCAAAAAATATTTTCTTTTAAGAACTAAATTCTGTGCCTGACTACATTTCTGCTGTGATACTTTAGTGCACCCAAGTTGCCATTAAAATTTTTTAAACTACCACTTCAACTATCCTTACAGCAAAACTACTACTATTGAAAAGGAATTTGACCAATTATTATAGCTTTTTCTTTCCTTGGAGATAAGAAAATAACCAATCCAGAATCAGTTGCTCAGATCTCCACTGTCATGAGGGGAAGCAAGTTCAAAGACTTTTCATTAACACTCTAAATTCAAGAAATGTCCACAATGGATAAAAATTGCTGGAATTCAGTAGGGAGGAGGCAATAGTTTTTAGGTTCTGAATTTTCCCTGAGTAATTTGAAATGATTTTATAATGAATTTTTCCAAGTCATTGCCTCAAATGTTGTCTGATACCTATGATTATTTTGAAAAGAAAAACTAAACTAAGGAGGAAACAGCCACTGAATTCAGAAAGGCAGCTATGCCTTTATACAGCAGGCTTTTTATCTCTGCCTGCCTTGTACACAGAGTTCTTTTTAGTATTAGAAGAACCACCGGTCCCTACTTGTAAGGTCTAAGCTTCCTAGACTGGATTCTCATACAAAAATATCAATCTCTTAACTCAAATATGATCAATTGATCACCAAAATTCTATATGAATTATCTCCACCTACCATTCAAAGCAATGTTCAGTAAAAGGGCAGAGGAAAAGAATGTCTCCTACAACAAAGGACAGTACTTCATAATAGACAACAATACACCTTCCTCTCCAGGGTGACAAGAACTGCTCACTTTGTGTAGTTTAGAAGCTGAGCAGAAATGTCAAGTGATGCTAACATGGCGATTTCTAATCTTCATATCACACACATATGCACACACACACACACACAAGTGTACACACAGGAAACACATAATCCAGAGGTAGAAAATGTAAATCCAGACTATATTTAGGCAAACCATTCATTATTTTGGAAAACCACTCGTTATTTCAATCACAAATTGTTTGAGTCCATCCAGCTGTTTTAGAAACAACCGCTTAATTAAATGAAGCTTTTCAAACCTCTCTCAACATTTCAAAATCCAAATAATTTAGAAGGACTACCTACATAAACTTTACAAAACTGTAACTCACTTTGGAGATCATTACCTTAACATCAATGGGGAAAAAAATGTTTTGTTATATAGTTTGCTTTAACTGACCTCAAAGTTCAAGGAAGTTTCTGATTTAAAAAAAAAGGAAATTTTTAAAAGGCACACTTTTATCACTAACCCCTGGTTTCAGAACTCAATGAGCAAAAACTGGGTATCAACAAAACCCATGTGTATTTTGTTAGTATTTAGGTTAATCCATTCTGTGTATTTTCTAAAAATATGAAGTGAAGCATAATGAAACTTATGTGCTCAGTTATGGGCATGCCATTCGAATACCATTCTACTTTGCATGCCAAAAACTCCCAGGTTGTGGGTTCCCATTGTGTTTGTGTGTTTATATAGGAAAAATGAGAACATTGAGAATTTAGAATCAACTCAGGTACTCAGGATCAATAAAACACCAATCAGCATCTTATTTCACAACTCAATTATGACCCAGATTAATTACAAAACTATGTCTATCAGACTCAGTGCCTTTACTAAGAATTGGTTTTCTCTTCCAACTTCCCTGACTGAGTCAGGGTGACCATCTCTACTCTACTTTGGAGGTTTCCCTGAAACTCCTCTTCCCCCTTCACTCTGGGTCTCTTGTCTTCCATTATCTGTTCAAGTCATTCCTCGGGCTCAGCCCTTTTTCATCATTCCAGGGCCAGCTGCTTAAGCACACCTGAGCAGTGAGTCAACCTCACACCTGGTCCCCATGGTTCCAATCTGTCTCACACCAACCCAGGAGGACACCATTTGAACCAGATCCTAAAACCTGGCTTTCTTTAAGTCTTTCCAACTGTTGGAGATGTCTCCTAACCAGATATCTCCCTAAGTCTATTGTCTTCTTCTCCTAACAATAGTATCCCCAATGGTAGCTGGGTACACCCCCACCTGAACACAGACTAATCTTTCCAGGCTCTTTTCTATAAACTGTGCCCCAGAAATTAAATTGACTAATAAGACATGATCAGAAGTATTATACGTGGCCCCTAAACCATACTCTCAAAAGGAAGGGATATGTATTGGAGTTCCTTTTTTGTCCTTCACATTGACTGAGATGAGATGTAACAGCTGGACCAGGAGGAGCCACTTTGAACATATAAATGGGAGCTACATATAGAGAAATAGTAGAGATATTCTATCTTGCCTGCTAGCTTTCTACTTCCAGGTAATAGAAGAGAAAGACATAAATGTACATCTTCTCTGACCCATTATAGAATTGTGCCTTTGGGACAGCAACCCAACTCATACCCTAACATATGTTCAGTTGTTTGATAAAATCCACCAGTGTTCATGTTCTAAACCTATTTTTATGCATAGAAAATCACAGAAAGTAGGAAAAGACCTGGATTTTTCTCTCAAAAATCACATTACTTTTTGGCACACAACACATGTGAGCAACATGGCAATATTCTCATCATTGTAAGCCATTTCTTTAAAATTCTAGTTAAAATAAAAACCACTTAACTTCATGTATTCCATTTTTCATAGAGTCCCTAATAAAAAGCTCATCCCACCTTGCCCCATGGCTGAATGGTGTGCAGCATGGCCTGGAGTGGAGCCGGGACATTCGTCCTCAGGTTCTACATATACAGAGCGGTGCAGAGCTCAAGCCATCACGACGGGCATCCGTTTTCCACTGTCCCCAAGAACCACAACTCAGTGCAGAAAAGTAAGGGCAGGCAGTCAGCTAAGAGGCTTCAAGGAAAGTTATAAAAGTGGAATTGGGGAAATTGCCAATTTCAACAAGTTACTTATTTATAGGTTGGGGTTTTTTTATTTTTCAAAGTTCAAAAACTCCAGGGAAAGCTAGATACGCCTACCAAGTCTTCTTTTCCTGCATCTGACATCTATTAAACACTGTGTCTCTGGGTTTTGATGACTGTGCGTGGAAGCAGCACGTGTTCTCCTATAAGCCAAGCTAATGGTTTGCCTATTTTTCTCATCTAATCTGCCCAAAAGGTTGAAGTAGATGTTATTGTCCCTGTCTTTTTAATCAGCTTCACTGAGATGTAGTTTATACACAACAAAATGCACTCATTTAATCATACAGTTCAATGAGTTTTGACAAATACACAGACCTATATAAAAATAACCAAAATCAAGATATAGAACATGTTCACCGCTACCACAAAGAGTATACTGTGCTCCTTCCCAGTCACTCCTCACCCTTCCAGCACACAGAATCTCGGCTACAGATGACCACGGATAACACTTTCTGCACTGGGAATCAGGTCTGTCTCTTCTTCTCCAAATGGGACTCTGTGACTGAATTGTTTCGCTCATCATGATGTCATGGAGATTCATCAATGCTGTGGCGTATCTCAGTAGTTCATTCTTCTTCATTGCTGACTGCTGTCCTGTTATGTGGATAGCTCAGGATTTGATTCATTAGTCAATAGATGCTTGATTTATTATTGCTTTTAGGCTAGTGTGAATAATACCACTATGAAGATTTATGTCACCATGTTTTTATTCCTCTTTGGTGAATACTTATAAGCAGAACTTGGGGGTCATGACATAATGATATGCATATTTTTGTAACTTTTTTCAAAAATGCTTATACTACTTGCTATGCAACCTTGCCATGGTAGCCAAATGTGGTAGCACAGGCTGAAATCCCAGCAACTGGGAGACTGAGCCAGAAGGCTTGTTGCGAGTTTGAGACCAATGTGGGCTACAGTGTGAGCTGAAGGCCAGCCTGAACTGCATAACAAGACTCTGTCTCAAAAAAAGACAAAAAAAGGACTTCCGGGAAGATGGCGACCAGGTAGGCAGCAGAGAGAGAACCTCCCAGAGGATTACCACCCAAACAATGAAATATAGCAATATGAAGACAGAAATGAGGACTTCCGGGAAGAAGACGACCAGCCGAGAGAGCGAGTGTGGAGGGAAGAACGGCTTCAGCTCCTGAACCCGACAGAGAACGCGCTACTGGGACAAACTGCGCCAAACCGGGCAGCGCTCC
>PVLD010021432.1:0-31451 GCA_004027595.1 Dinomys branickii
AACTCTTTTCCTTTTCAGTGTAAGAGCATGGTGTCCATAAGTTAAGTCAAATCCACATATCTGACTTTTTGTTTGCAGCTTTATGTCTTTTCTTCAAGGTATCTTATAGTGAGTTTCTGTCAAATAGTGCAGCACAGTTTTATGCCTTCCCAGCAGGTAGCTTAGGCGTCTTTAAGCAAAGAAAATCATCAATATTTGGGAAGATGGTACAATGATATTCTGTGTGGGAAAACTGGTAAAGTCAGATGTTAGGTCTTCTCCAAAGAGGGTCAACAAGTTTTTGAACCTCTGGGAAGTTCAGTCCAGGTCAGCTGACTTTTGAGTTAAGAACTTGGCTCTTCCATTTAAAGGTGAATAGGGGATGGCTGTGAGAAACCAACAAAAGACAGAAGAAGGCATTATTTAGGTCCATACAGGTATACCAGAAGGCTGCTTGTGGCAGAAGACTGGGGAGAGTATATGGGTTTGGCACTATAGGACAGAGGGCAACCATGGCAGGACTGACAGCTCAGAGATCCTGAACTGGATAATAATCCCCACTGGGTTTCTTTACAGGCAGAGGTGGTATATTTCAGCAGTCCTGAAGCCTCTGGATATGTGGTTGAATCTGTAATTGACTCTCTCATGGCATGGGATACTATTTGATAAAGGTGGGGATAGATCTGGAATGGATTTTCACAAAAATAAGCAGGTGGCTGATGCCCCAGACTCAGGGAAAAAGTCTTGAGAATTTCTGGGTTGTTGTCATCTATGTGTGTATCCATCAATTGGCATTCTGTTCTTGGGGTACCATGATGGTAAACAGGAAATGTGATTGCCAAGCTTGAAGGGAGAGAGAAACAGACTGACTTCGGATAGGTAATAGGAACTGAGCCAAGTTTGCAGCTAGAACCTCCGCCCAAATGGTGGGAGAGTTCTTTAACCCTTGTTGCAATTGAGTTCAAGTGAGTTGACCATTTTTTCCTGTCTCAGACTCTTCCCAGTTGAAGGCAAAAAGTGGGTCAGTTTAAGGGAGCAACTTGCAAGCAGAATAAGGCATCTTTTAAATCTAGCAGGGTAAACCAGGTGGCATCTGGAGGTAGAAGTCTGAGAAGGATACATGGGTTGGGAACCGCACAGAGTAAAATGTGATGGCTGCATTGTTGAAGGCATGAAGATCTTGCATTTGGCAAGAAATCCCCTCTGGGTTTTTTCACCAGGAGGAGAGGAGTGTTTCAAGGTGAATTACCTTGAGCTGCTTTAGGTGGCTGATGGGTGGCTGGATGCCTGTTTGTGTTTCCTGTGACATAGGATATTTTCTGATAGCTATGAGGGTAACAGAGTTCAATCACTATGAAAGCATTATTGCTGGCCAGACCCGGAGATGAGTATGGGCTCATACCTCTAGGAAGAGAGTTTTCAGAATTTCAGGAATACAGTTATCAGTCTCAGGCTGATGTAAGCATAATTCTTTCTCTCAGGGAACAGTCAGAGTTAGGACCAAATATAAAAGTGCACGATTGAACAAGGGGGAGGCCGACTGCCTTGCTGCCTTTAATATGGAGAGGAAGTTGTTTTGTAGAAGCAATATGGGCATTCTGGCCTATACAGAAATTTATGTTTGGTGAGATGTCTTCCCAGACTGCAAGTTTGTGCCTGGCAGAATGGGTGAGAGGCAAGATCCCCAGTTGCCCTTGTGATGGCAGCATTTTTGCCAGAGGGGAAGTAAGTTGACTGTCTACCAAAAAGTCATGGATTGGCCCCCAGTACAGACATGCACTATGGCCTTCCAGTGATGCAGCTGAAGAAGGGAATCCTGTTTGCCTAGTTTGAACCCATCAGGCAGATTAAAGGGTTGTCACCTCATTCAGGTTGACACTTGTGAGAACCCTTATCTTTTAGTCTGAATGGGCATTTATTTTTCTAGTATCCATAGCCCTTATGTTTTACACATTGATCTTTGGTCAGTGGGTATGGTCTTCTATCAGACTGGATTTTTTTGTGGATATTGGATGCTTCTTGTACAATTAAGGATAATATTTACCAACTGTAGATTTCCTGTCGCCTCCAAGTCAAAGTAGTGTAGACCCTGTGGGCTTCACAGAGTCTCATAAAAGTCAGAAGGGCTTTCATTAGGCTTCTGAGTAACAGTAGTAACTTTTAACATATTGATGAGCCTTCTGAGCCCCCCCCTTGATGCTTTTCAGAAGCACTAGACTGGGTTGCTTTGTATCGTTTCACTGAATTTCGTACTCAGAGGGGTGACCTTTGAGAAAGGTCATGGCAACATACTCATAAAGGTTGGCTATCCATGAAGTAATCTCTCCCTTTTAATATTTTTTTCTCAGTCAAAATGCAGCAATATTTCTGTGTTGAACAGACTCAGAAGGAACTGACAGTCACCTTCGGTGTACATTAGATAATGCCGTCTGATCAGAAGAGGTCTGTAAGTGCAGTTGTGAAGCAGAAGGCTCCATGGGGAAGGTCCTCCATGACTGAATGAAGGCCATGACTGATGGGATTCTTTGGAGTTACAGAGAAGGACTGGTTGCTGGCACTGGTCCCAACTGGCTGGAAATAGATGATTCAGGAGTGAATGTGAAACTGCTGGTGCTGGCAGCAACTGTGGCAGCTAATGAGGGGTGATCCATTTGCCAAAGTGAAATGCTCAGGGAAAATGGATCATTTCCTCAGACTCAGGAGGAGCAGTTTGGTTTCACTTTAACTCCATAATCACTAGAAAAGCTCTTTTTAATATTCTTGGGTCCACAGTCTGGGACTGTTGGTCTAAACTAATTAGTTCCTATTTCTGACTCCATGTGTGTGGTTTACCCTCAAATGATGGCACAACAGATAAAGGGTAGATGCCCTTCAGAGAGAAAGAGAGTGAGACCATACAGATACCTCTGTAGCTGTGCCCCTCATGGGGCCTTAGGTGTGCCTTCGCTAAGGGGCGTGCAAGGCTTCCATTATGCCGTGTGTCAATCACCATAGAACTGCAGGTGAGGGCACAACCAGTCACCTCATCCAGCGCTTTCCAGTCTTAGTCCACAGATGGAGCTGCCTATGTCTTATGCTGTCCAGTCCATTCACTCACACATTCATCAAATATTCAGAGGTTAAAACACTCCTTCTCCCAAAGCACGGGGAGGTCTAACAAATGAGAGGAGCAGGCTCTCTGGCACAAACTGAGCTGCTACAGACAGAAACTGGTGCTCTCAAATTTCTTACTAGAATCAGCGAGGCAGGCAGATAGGCAGAGTGCATCCTCTTCCCTTTTGAGTCAAGTGTAAGCTGCCTGAGCAGTGTGCTGGGAATACTCCTCCAGATCTCTGAGGGGACTTGAGAAATCACAAAGTATCCCCTTCCTATTGGGACCTGGAGAGGTCCTTGTTCCTTCTGCAAGGGCCACAGCCAGTGACCAACTAGATCAGCATAGTCAGTTTTCCTAGCTGATGCGGCCACAAAAATTGACATGTAACATCACCCTGGACTTGCGGGCAGATTTGTTTACATCACCGTTGTCTGATAAGGATTCCTTCTCAAAGTATTGGGTCTCAACTTTTGATACTCTAAAACTGATATAGAATTTGCAGCAAGAAGTACAGAAGCAGGGTATTCGGTGGTTATTGATTGTTTACATATTATCATTATTATGGATTGGCCTAAAAGAAAGCTACATCATATATGTTGCATACTAAGAAAAGTTCAAACTCGGCAAGCTTGGAGTTGCAGGAACCTCCATACAGGTTCATGGAGGAGGCAAGCTTCGGGTTGTGGAAAGAAACACTTGAGATACATATGTGTTCAGGGTATAATTGGTTAGATAAGAGAAATGTGTACTTGGCATTGATGAAATAGAGGAAGACAAATCTACTCAGAAGAATAGCTCATTGCTGGAGATTTAACTGTAAAATTTAACTCTCTTCCCTCCTCCTCAATAACTGGCAGTGTGGTTCAGAAACCTTTCAAACTGGCTTGCAGGATGATTTTAGAAAAGTTTGCAGATGATGGCTAGAGAAACAACTCTGAAATGCAGTAAGCTGAACTTGATGGGAGATTTTGATCAGAGTTCAGAAGACCAGAATGCTGATAGAAATAGAACTCATACAGATTTGGCTCAGGTGGTTTCAGTCAAGAACAAGGAGTGCATTGGCATTGGACTCCAGATCATGTATTACTTTGTCTGACTAAAAAAAAATCTGCATTTTGTCCATATCCAGAAATCTTGTCTGAAAATGAGATTAAGGGTAGGGGATTAATCAATCTGGAGGAAGAAATTTCAATGTAGTCTAATTTTGAAACTGTGGCATGGCTACTGTAGTAAACTATAGTTTACTATAGTGGATCTAGTGATAGTCAGATCTAAGTTAAGAGCCAGAAGCGAAAAACCTAGTGGAATGATTTAAAATGTTTTGATTTTGTCCAGAAAGAAAGCTCCAGTACAGTTTTGGCCTGCAAAGATGGAGCAGAGGAAAATTTTGTTACTGAAAAGGATTAGGACAATAAAATGGATAGGTTGACAGAATCACAAGAACATGTATATGTTCAGCTTCAAAATTACAATGGTGAAAGACTTTGCTTTTAAAAGAGAACTTCAGCGCACCATATATTGTTTGGGTCTAGCTGTTTCTCTGAAACTGCAGGCACTTTTAAATGTGGACTTTATAGCAGTAGCTGAATCTAGAGTTTATGATTGATTCAGGGCTCAGTACTAGGATTAAGGGTGCTAGAGTTACCAGTGGGTGCTTCCTGGATCAATTTCACTGCCCTAATCCCAACAGTCTGGACGAGATAAAGGTGGGTGAAAGAGACTTGTCTCCCCCTCTGCTCTTGTTGGTTTTTATATCTTCTGCAGCTATGAATAGTTGCCTCTCTGCCACAAGAGCCAGGTTATTATACATGGAAACTTCTACAAACTGTGAGCTAAATAAACCTTTCCTTCTTTAACCTGGCTGTCGGGTATTTTGTCTTGGCAATGAGAAAAGTAACTAGGACACATCATGTTGCAAAATGGCCTCCACCTAGAAAGTTTGTTCCTTAGCACTGTGTTCAAAGTACTTAGCAATCCAGGCACTCACACCTTATAGCCAAGGGAAAATAAAGCCTGTGTACTCTTCCAGGTGGCTGTAGACTTTGGCTAAATCCATGTGATGATGGTTTTAATTGCATAAACAGTGTAAGAGTTGTGAGGACAGGAAGGTTTCCACCCAGATTTCCAAAGCCCTGAGGGGCTAGACAATGTGCCCCTGAAAGGCAGTATATTAAGCTGTGAGGGTGAACCCAAAGATGTGGTGGAGACCTCACAAGTTTGGAGCATCCAGGAACATGGATCATCTGATGATCTGACGAAAGGGAGGCTTGTTTTACTGGTGTATCTTCTGCTTCTTGCCACCTCCTCTCTTCCTTGCTATGTATAGTTTCTCCTCTATGATATGCATCTGCCATGCCATTCTGCCTTGAAGAATGCTGATTATGAGCTGTAACTGAAGTAAATTTTTCCTGCTTTAACTTGGGGCTATTGGGTATCTTTTTGGTCAGCCATGAGAAAAGTAACTAAGAATTAGTTTCACTCATTCTTATCTTACTCTTAAAAAAGCCACATACATAGAAAGACAATTTGAAATAGGACTCATATGTTTATTTTCCCAAAAATATTCAGCAGGTTTGAAAGTTATTTGTCTTACTACTCTTTCCTTAATCAAAAACAATCTATATTTTAAAGTATGAGTTAATTATAGTACCTAAACATGCAGGAGCAGTCAGGAATGGGAGAATCTTATGTATAACTCTCTGTTATGTGAGAATAAAAATAATTTGAGCAGTAGATTGGGAAAAACTGGAAATAGTTTTATGTCTTTATTATTCAACAGTTTGCATGAGGTGCTTTTCGCTGGAGCTGGATGGAGACTAAAGAAAACATATCGTGTAATGTTCGAGTTTACAATATAAAATTATTTATACAGGTACTTTACCAGCTTCATTGAGCTATGACTCATGTTCCATACAGTTTACCTTTAAAAACATATAATTCATTACTTCACAGTATGAACATACAGTGGTACAGCCACTAGCACTATCAGTTATGTTCTTTTTGTTAACCAGAATGCCTACAGCTCTTTACTCAGGCTTTAACATTTTGCCAAATTCTAATGTATTTCAGCTTTAGAAATTCTTACATTAATATCTATCTAATTATTTGCATTTTACAGAGAGTAAGATTACACATTCTTACTAATGAAACTCTCTATACTCTCATGTCTTCTCATGCAGTTAGGAATATAGATTTGTATACATTTCAGTATAATGCTACTATATAGTAAAAAAAATGAGAACACAGTATGAATATAATACCTTGTCAATTGTTCATATTTTATTTCTGGCCATAAATACATGTAATTAAGTGTAGGATCACTTTCATCTGTTGATTTTACCAGGCTTTAATTGAAATTATTATTGGATAATTTCTCATGCCACAAACTTAGAGAAATATCCCTTCTTTTAAAATAAGGCCTGTAACATTAAGGGTTTAAAAACAGTTTTAATAATCCAATTTCTAGTAGTATAAAAGGACAATGACTGCCAACCAACAAGGGGAGATTATAAATGGGACCTACTTTAGATCACAAAGACTTATCATGTACTGCTGGACATTGTGGTTTATTCCTATGATTCTAGCACTGATAATAGTGTGAAAGGACTCCCATGAGTTCAATTTCAAGTTAGGTTACATAACAAGCTCAATGCCACCCTGAACTACATAGTGAGACCCTATCTCAGAAAAACAAAAAGAAAAGCCTCACAATGTGCTGATGAAGAAAAATGGATGAGCTGCAAAAATTTTCTTACTGGTTTTAATGCCTTGGATTCAATGGATAATACTATTTTCTAACTACATTTCACATAAAGAATCTGTTTATCTAGCCTTCTATGCATTTAATTAACCCTGAATTCATCTGTCTTTTAACCAGGATTCGCTTCTGTGAAATTTGTGGAATGTTATTTGTCTGCTGTAGATATTTTTTATGAATAAAATGTTAAACTTTTATCATATTAAAATATATGATATCTGATGTGGTTGATACAAACAGAAAGAAAATTGCACAATTATATAGATTTTTAACAATTATTACTTTGGGATGTAAACCAGCAGACTTCGTCCAACTTGATGCCACTTGGGGCTTCACTATAATCCAGACAGGAAACTCGCAGGCAATTATAACCAACTTTGTGGAGGACAGGCAGGTCACCCTCCCCAGACACAAGTGTGATTGTGTTTACTTATGAGCAGTTCAGCCTGAAGTGACTTTCTTAAATTGGCTTTCAGTTTAATTAGTGAGTCTTGCCAAAGCTGTGTACATATCATTATGAAAGCAGGAAGCTGATAATAGACTAATATAATTTATTATTAATGGCTATGTCTGAGCTCAAATAGATGAGGTGTGACAATACAGAGCTAAGATATGAGTTAATATCATCACTGAGGCCTGCATGACTCCAGAGAATTCCATAATTGACTATAAAGCAGGTTACTTGTTAACCATAACCTAAATCTAGCTGTTCCTGTCCCTTCAGTAAGAATACTTTGTTTTCTCTGTTACAAGGCTTGCCACCTTTGCCACTTGTCTAACATATCCAGTGGCAAGCCCCTTATCATTTTCTTCAATGAATAAATATCAACATTCTGGGTGGCTCATGGCTTCTTGTTCCCCAAGAATAACAACTGATCATCACAAATTCCTGCTTGCATCCCTATGACATCTCTTGCTCTTTCCTTCCACCATGTATCATAACTCCAGGCAGGATATTGGGGACTCACTGCAGTGGTCCCTGATAACTGACACTGTGAAAAGAATGGTCAATAAACTTTAAACATGTAATGTAATCTTTAGTTGTATTTAAAGTTTATTATTTTCTTAGTATGTAATTATTATTCTAGACAATAAAACTATACAAATGTGTGTGCTACATGGTATATTACACATGAGAGATTTGCAGTCTAATTTTTGGTCCTTAACTAAGTTAATTACCCTATATGATAAGTTCTACTAATGTCTACATTTACAAAGTTAGAAAAACTGAGACACAGAATTATTGTTAACTTGTCCAAAGTCACAAAGCTGAAAAATGTCAAGAAGCAAGATTTCAAATTTAGATAATCCAACTTCCCAACCATACTCTTAAAACCTGTTATATATGCAGTACATTATAGAGTGAATATTGAATAAGTGAATAAAACATAAGAACATGCTTCCAAAAACCGATGAGATTCATGTTGGAAAAGCATCCTACCATCTTTTATATTTATACTGATAAATTGCAAGTAAATATAAAGGAAAATATATACAATTTACACTTAGGTACTGTGTGCTCTAAAGAAACTTCTTGAAACATAAATTATTGCTTTTCTAAGCAGTAAATGTAATACTATTTCTTGTAATGGTAATATTTAGAATTAGACCAGTACCTAATATAGGAGAAAACGAACCAGTGTGTGTTTCTGTCTAACCCTATGAAAACAGCCTTAACCACACCACTTAATCAAATGATGTTTTTAAATTGTCAGTTTAATCACAGTAGCAATCATTGGTGCTGCAATGCATTTAGTTGTGGAAGACCACTGAGAGACCTGCAGTCGGCGTCCATTTTGTAATATATCAGCCATCTTAAAAGTCTTCTTGAATTAAGTTTCAGTTTCTATCTTAAGTTTCTGTTTTTCTGAGTTAGGTTTCTGTTTCCCATAAGTCACGTGCTATCTGGACCTCCCTCCGTTGCTGGGTTACCCGCTGACATCAACCTCCTCACTCCCACACTGTATAAATACCCAAGCTTTCTGCCTAATAAACGAGACTTGATCAGAATCCTGTCTTGTCTCCGTTTCTCGTGTCTCTTGTCCCTTTCTCATCCCCACTCCCCCTCTGGGGTCTCCGTTGATTTACCTGCGGGTTGGATCATTTAGTTTTATAGTAAGGTATCGAAGTACACAATGAACATAAAAATAGTCACTTAAGTAAATGTGAAATATTAATTATGTATCTACTTTAATAATCTTGTCTACCAATTTTATTTTTTCTATGTATAAAAGCATATTGAATCCTTCAAAGGCCCGATTTCATTTTATTAAAGCTAAAATCCCAGTTATGTTAGTCTTAAATTCCAGATACTTAGAAAGATTTATGTGAAATAATGAACTACATTGCCAAAGAATGATTTCACTTTCTAGTAGATATTTTCATATAGAACTTTTAAATTAAAAAAGTATTTCACTTGCAATAGTTATATTTGTGTTTAAAAGTCACATCTTTGTCAAAATGAGATTCTTTGGATAAGTACATATTTTATGTACTTGTGTTAATGTACTGAAACTGGATAGCTGACTTTTCAGGAGTGAACTTTTGTATCATTTATTTTCAGCCATATCATATAAAATGGAAGTTCTCCAGTCTCAAAATTTTGAACCCAGAGTATTTGAAAAGAAATACACTCAGAATGAATTAAGGAAATCAACATTGGAAAAGAAGAAGAAAGATATATTTCTTGAAAGGAAAAACTTCATGCGACTTGGCAAGTAGTAGTTGTTTGCATTTTGAAATGATGTGTTCTCCGAACATTGTATGAGCCCTACAGACCTCAGTTAGTTAGATTACCAGCGTTATCCTCTGAACTTGAAAGTCCTGCATGTTTGCACTTTTAAAGTATGGTATATGATACCGATATGAATGACCTAATTCAACCTGACCTGAAAAAACTAGTATGTATTCTTTTCCTTCCCATATATCTGAATGCTCTTAAAGCTCATTGAAAATGGAATGGATAGCCAAGAGTAGCTATTGTGCATATAACTATTTTGATTTTGACAATTCATTGAGCTGGATAATGTTTGGGTTGTTTGTGGAATATTAAAAGCTCTTCTCGCTGTTTGCAAACACACTGTGTGCACATTCTTAACTTAGAATTCCAAAAATTTTTCTACCACATTGGATTTCAAATTCCTACCACATTGGATTTCAAATTCCTGTCTGAAAGATGTCAACATGGAATAAAATACATACTTTGACATCTTAGAAACAACAAAGAAAAAAATTCCCATAAGAGTATGCACACCTGTATGCATAACCTGCAAATTTAAACCAGAAACATATTCCATTTATGTTTCACTGAACCATATATCAGCTTTTAATGTAAAGCACAGTATCATCACATTTAAGACAGAATGAGAATACTGCTAAGGAGAGAGCCAAAGTTAGTGTATAGAGAGCAAAGTCATTTTAAATGTATAAATAATCCAACAGCGTAGGAGGCTCTATTAATCTAAGGGCTCAGTAGTTACTCAAGACAAGTTAGCAAAGCAAAATCAACCAAGAAATAAACAGAATAACAAGGGCAGAATCCTAGAATTTATAGGTTTCATTCACACAAGACAGAGATTACAATTACTTAAATGACATAATCCTATATGGAAAAGTAAAACACAAAGTAAAATACTTTCAAATATTAATGTTACAGTATTATTCCTATAATCATTTTATTATATATCCTATGTGCTTATATATATATATATATATATATATATATATATACACACACACACACACATCAGTATACTTATATACTGAATAATGACATCACTATATTATGCAAGAGATAGTGTGTATTTTAAAATTGTTAAAATATTATATCATTAGAAAGATATCTTACTACTTTGTAGATACAGCCTAATGAAGAAAAGTAAATTATGCTTTCATTCCTTTTTTCTGCTTTGAATTTTAAGCTTTGATCCAATGCATGTATATATATACACAAATTTTCCAGCCCTCTCTTTCCCTCATTTATAAATTAATTTGATTTTGTGATCTTCAAGGGAAATGCTTAAAAGTTTTAAATGTGAAGGTCCCATATTTAACCTATGGGAAAGTGTGGAATTACATTTATGAAGAGCCTTGAATCAAGAATATATATACTGCCAAACAAGCACTTGAATTAAGATTGAAAAGAAATATTGTGAATTTCTAACAGTAATAGAGACATTTCAATAAAATTATAAAACACATTTTCTATAAACAGAATGATCTTTTGCATAAAATGGGTATGAAAATATTTGTGGTTTTTTGTTTTAAAGAGAAAATAAACAAATTAACCAACACATAGACATAAACAAAATAACACAAACACAATAAAAACTATACAGAATTTTGGACAAGGTGATAGGAAATTAGCAGTGGTAGTTGTATTACATATATAGCCAATTTTCAAAATTGGTTACTAAGATAAACAAATATAGGCATGTAAGACTGATCAAACAATTAAACATTAACTGTTTCTTTCAATGAAGCAATAGGAATTAATAGTACAATTATCTTAGCTATCACATGTGTATGTTCCATTCCTACTTTCTTACTTTTCTGTCTTCCCTCATGTCAGTCATTTTACCTTTCAAGTAGTTTCTTTCCCTTCCACATTATCTATTGTACCTTTCAGATTTTATTTACTCTTTCAGGTTCTTATACTAGGGAGACAATATGATATTTACATGTGAGTCTGATATATTTTACTTATGAGTATACTCTCTAGTTGCATCCATTTACTGATAAAAACCTCGAGTTTATTTTTGTTTATAGCTGAGTAATACTCCATTGTATAAAAATTCCACATCTTTTTATCCATTCCTCAGTTGACTGGCATTTGGCTTGATTCCAAGATTTAGCTATTACAAAAATTGTGCTGCTATAAACATGGGTGCACTTATATTACTGTGGAATTATGCCTTTACTTCTGGAAAAATTACCATAAAGTGAAATAGCTGGTTTGAATGAGACCTCTAATGCTAGTTTACTGAGGAATTATCCAGACTGATTTCCACAGTGGTTGCATCAGTCTACACTCGTACCAACAGTAGAGAAATATTCCCTTTTCCCCACAGCCTCATCAGTATTTGTTATTCATTGATTTATTGATGATAGCCATTCTTTCTGGTATGAGATGGAATCTCGGTGCTTTAATTTTCATTTCTCAAATGACTAATAATGTTGAACATTTTTTCATGTATTTACTTGATATTTCTATATCTTTATTAGAGAAATGTGTATTTATCTCAGATGCGCATTTTTCAATTGGGTCTTTGAATTTAGGGGGCCTGATTTTATAAAGTTTTTATATGTTCTAGATAGAAGTACTTTGTTCAAGGGACTCTTGGTTAAATATCTTTGCAATGTGTGGGTTTTCTTTCTGTGTTGGTGATTTCTTTGGATGTGCAAAATGTTTTCAATAAGATGAGATTCCAACCACAGGAGGGGCCCTGGATGCAGGCAGACTCAGTGAGCTGCCTGGGAAACTGGATGCTTCAGCCTGCCACCTGCTGCCACAGTAGGAGGGGCTTTCGATGTGGGAAACCTCAGTGAGCTCCCCGGCTACCCGGATCCTCTGGCCCCACCCCATGCCACCACAGGCTTTCTATTTAGGAAGCCTGGGTAAGCAGTCTGGGTGCCTGGTCCTCCAGCTCCACCCTCCGCTGCCATCTCAGAAATAAACCTGATTTCCTGAAACCTAGAGAGATTTAAAAATGACAAAAAGAAGAAGCAAAATGCAATCTCAGCCAAAAACTCTGCCAAAAACAAGTTCAGTAAACATCAACATGGAAGAACGTGGAAGTCACACACCTGAAATTTCTCAAATGATAGCAACTGAAATAAAGACCCAACTACATCAGGCTGTAGATGAAATCAGGTCAGAAATAATTCCTCAGATAAAAAAGAAATGGCAAATATAATGAAAGAATTGCTGGGCATATCAAAAGAAGACATAGATAAAGAAATAGAGGTGCACAGAAAGATGATGGAAACCTTGAATGAATGGTATAAGAAAGAATTAGAATGCCTGAAACAGATTCAAAGACACATTCAGGAAATTAAAAATTCCACTCAAAGCTGGAAGAACTGACCTAATGAAACAGAAGATACACTCTCAGACCTTCAAGAGAGCACTGCAGCAAGTGATTGTGAAAGAAAAGATCTCTTAAAAATTACAAAGGAACAGCAAATAACAATTCAACAGCTGCAGGATGAGGCAAAGAAAAGCAATACAAGGCTGATAGGTGTCAACGAAAAAGCAGAAGACAACATGAATGACAATATAATCCACCAAATCAACAGAGCTAAAGCTGAGAATCACATGATCATTTCAATAGATACTGAAAAAGCTTTTGATAAAGTCCAACACTTATTCATGGTAAAAACCTTATAGAAAGTTGGTATAGATGGATTTTACATCAATTTGATAAAAGTCATCTATGACAAACCAAGAGTAAACATCACACTAAA
Source organism: Dinomys branickii (assembly GCA_004027595.1). Lineage (NCBI taxonomy): Eukaryota > Metazoa > Chordata > Mammalia > Rodentia > Dinomyidae > Dinomys > Dinomys branickii. The sequence continues at coordinate 13,296 of PVLD010021432.1, forward strand.
TGGACAAAAATTGAAAATCTTCACTTTAAAATCAGGAACAAGACAAGATTGTCCACTGTCACCATTCCTATTCAACACAATTCTAGAGACACTACCCAGAGCAATTAGAAGAGAAAGAAATGAAAGGAATAAATGTAGTAAAGGAAAAAGTAAAATTATATTCATTCACAGATGACATGATACTCTACATAGAAGACCACAATAACTGCACCAAAGGACTCCTAGAATTAATCAGAAAATTCAGTAGCATAGCTGGATGCAAAGTCAACACTCAAAAATAAATAGCATTCCTATATACAAACAACAAATATACTGAGAGAAAAATAAGTGGGACCATACTTTTCACAATAGCATTTTAAAAAACTGAAATACTTAGAAATTAAAATAACAAAAGAAGTAAAATATCTATACATTGAAAATTACACTTCTCTGAAAAAGAGATTGAAGGGGATTTCATTTCTTTTTTATTTTTGGCTTTTTTTTTTTTTTTGTCTTTTTGAGACAGCATCTCACTATGCAGTTCAGGCTGGCCTTGAGCTCACTTGGTAGCCAAGGCTGGTCTCAAACTTGCAATGGTCCTCCTGCCTCAGCTTCCTGAGTGTTGGGATTACAGGCATGTGCTACCATGCCCAGCCCTTGAAGAGGATTTCAAAAGTTGGAAAGATATTCCTTGCCCAGATATAGGAAGAACCAACACTGTGAAAATGGCTATAATACCAAAATTGTTATATAGATTCAATGCAATTCCAATGAAAATAACATTGGTATACCTCAGAGACCTGGAGAAAACATTCCTAAAGTTCATCTGGAACCAGAAGAGACCTAGAATAGCAAAAGAAATTCTAGGCAACAAAGGCAGGGCAGGAGGTATACCAATTCCTGATTTGAAATTATACTACAAGGCTACTGTGATAAAATCAGCATAATATTGGCCAAAAAAAAAAAAAGACCTGAAGATAAGTGGAACAGACTGGAAGATACAGATACAACCACAAAGACACTCAGCCACCTTATCTTTGACAAAGGGGCCAAATATGCTCTCTGGAAGAAAGATAACCTCTTAAATAAATAGTTCTGGAAAAACTGGTTTTCCATATGCCAAAGACTAATAAAACTAGACCCAACCCTATCACCATGCACCAAAATACAGTCCAAATAGTTTAAAGATCTAAATATTAAAAAAGAAACACTAGATCAAATGTAAGAGAAAGTACATGAAAGTCTTGAAGACATAGGGGTAGGTAGAGAGTTCATGAACAAACACCAAACTGTACAGGAAATATCTCAAAGAATCAACAACTGGGATCTCATCTTACTGAAAAGTTTTTGCACATCAAAAGAAATCACCAACAGGATGCAAAGAAAACCCACAAATTGGAAAAAAATTTTAGCCAGTTGTACCTCAGAGGACTCTTGTGTAGAAAATATAAAAAATTAAAAACATCAGGACCCCAAATTTTAAAAGACCCAATACAAAAATGGGCATCTGAGATGAATACACACTTCTCACATGAAGAAATGCAAGTAACAAATAAATACATGGAAATATGTTCAATGTCATTACTCATTTGAAAAATGCCAATTAAAACCACACTGAGATTTCATCTCAGCCCAGAAAAAATGGCTATCACCAAGAAATCAAGCAATAACAAATGGTGGCAGGGCTGTGAGGAAAAATGAACTCTTCTCTATTGTTGGTGGAAGTGTAGACTGGTCATCAGTCTGGAGATTTCTCAGTAAACTGGGATTAGAGTTCCAATTCAACACAGCTGTTCCTCTCCTGGGTATTTTTCTAGAAGAACCAAAAACATCATGCCATAGAGATTTATGTGCACCTATGTTTATAGCAGCTCAATTTGTAAAAGCTAAATCTTGGAAACAACCCAAATGTCCATGCACTGAGGAATGGATTAAAAAGATGTGGTATTTGTATACAGTGGAGTATTACTCAAGTAGAAAGAAAGATAAGCTAGAGGATTTTATAAGTAAATGGATGCAACTAGAGACCATACTCATTAGTGAAATAAATCAGATTTACAACTATAAACATCATATTTCCTTCTTACTATAAGAACCTGAAAGAATAAATAAAATCTAAAAGGTACAATAGATATTTTGAAAGGGAAAAGAAACTGCACAAATAGGAAGAAGCAACTGGAATGAAGGAGGAGAGAGGAAAAAGAGAGAAGGAAGAGGGAAAAAAATACATACATATAGATAAACAGAATAGCTAGGATAATTGTACTACTAATATCTGTTGGTTTATTGAAAGGAACTGTTAGTAATTGATCAATCTTGCATGTGTATATCTGATAATATGTGCAACCATTTTGAAGATGATATGGTGTAGTATAACAGCCATTATTAATATCCTGTCACCATGTTTTGAAATTCTGTGTCATTTTATTGGTCACTATGCTACTTAATTGATTTTTTTTAATGAAAAACAAAATTTATATGTGTATATAAGGATAGCTGCAAAAGATGTATTGCTAATGTCTGTAGTTTATTGAGAGGAACAGTCAATGCTTAAAATTTGTTTTTATTCTTGACCAATTTTACGTGGTTGAATTTGGTAATTGATCAGAAAACAATAAGCAGTGTAAGAAGCATTGTTGAACTCCTACCAGTTTGTATGGTAAAGCTCTGCATCATTTCCAATGTTGTTTTATTATTATTTTTATCGTTTTTTCTACTTGTTACTGTCTTTGTTGATCAATCTTACATCTTATGTCTAATGGAATGAGGAACTTTGTTAAAGATAATAGTATGTAATTTAGCAACCATTGTAAATATCTATCATTTTGTCTTGAGATCATGTATCATTTTGTGTGTGTGTGTATGTGTGTGTGTGGTGTGTTATTTTGATTTTGTCTTCATTGTTGTTTTGTCAGTTTTTTTTTTAATTTTTAAAATTAAAAAAAAAGAAAAAAGATGTGAAACCAGTTGGTGATTCTTTGAAGTATTTCCTGTGTAGCTTGCTTTTTGTTCATGGAATCTCTGCCTACACCTATGTATTCAAGATTTTTCCTGCTTTATACTCCAGTATATTTAGTGTTTCTGTTTTAATATTTAGAACTTAGATCCATTTTGATCTTAGTTTGGCACATGGTGATAGACATTTGTCTAGTTTCAGTCATCTGCATGCGGTGAGCCAATTTTTACAGCACAATTATTAAAGAGATTTTCTTTCTTCTTGTGAACTTGTTTGGCCCCTTTATTAAATATAAGATTGCTGAGTGCGTTTTTGGTTGTGGCTGCATCTTTCAGTCTATTCCACTGATCCTCAGGTCTATTTTTTTTTTCCCAATGACGTGTTGATATTATCACGGTAGCTTTGTAGTATAATTTCAAGTCAGGGATTGTGAGCTTCCTGCCTTGCCTTTGTTTTCCAGGATTGCTTTTACTATTCTGGGTCTCTACTGATTCCAGATGAATTTTAAAAATGTTTTCTCTCGATATTTGAGATATAGTAATGGTATTTTGATTAGTATATTGCATTGAATTTATATAACAATTTTTGGAGAATGGCCATTTTCACAATGTAAGGTTTTCTATCCACGAGCAAGGAATGTCTTTCCATTTTCTGAAATCCTCTTTGATCTCTTTTCTCAGAGTACTGTAGTTTTCACTATATAGATATTTTACTTTTTTGTTACATTGTTTCCTAAGTATTTCAGTTTTTTGGATGCTACTGTGAATGTTATGGTTTCCTTAATTTTTCTCTCAGTGTGCTTGTTTGTGTATAGGTGCTATTGATTTTGGGGTGTTGACAGTGTATCCAGCTATGCTATTGAACTTTTTATCATTTCAAGGAGACTTTTGATGGAGTTTTTGTGGTCCTCCATGTAGAGTATCATCTCATCTGAGAATAATGATAATTTCACTTCTTCCTTTCCTATCCTTATTCCTTTATTTCTTTCTCTTGTCTGATTTCTCTGGCTAATGTTTCCACATCTTTGTTGAATAGAAGTGGTGACAGTGGACATCCTTGCCGTGCTCCTGATTTTAAAGTGAAGGCTTTCAATTTTTTTCATTTAGTATGATTTTGGTTGTTGTTTTGTCATAGATGGCTTTTTTCAAATTGAGATAATTCAATCTATTCCAATGTTCTGTAGAGTTTTTTTTTAAATCATGAATGAATGTTGGATATTGTCAAAAGCTTTTTCTGCATTTATTGTGATGATCATGTGATTCTTGTCTTTGATTTTGTTGGCATGGTGAATTACATTTAGTGATTTGCCTGTACTGAGCCATGCCTGCATCTCTAGGATAATCCCATTTGGTCATGGTGTATAATCCACATAATTTGCTGCATTTTGTTTGCTAGTATTTTATTGAGTATCTTTGCATGTATATTCATTAGATTGATTGGCCTATAGTTCTTTATTTTGATTGGATCTTTCTCTGGTCGTGCTATCTGTAAAATACTTGCCTCCAGAAATTAGGTAGGAAAAATTGCTTCCTTTTTAATTTCATTGAAGTTTTTGAGGAGTTTTCACATTAAATCTTGTCTGAATTATTTTGAGAATTCAGCTGTGTATCTGTCAGGAACCAGGCTTTATAATTTTGTAAGTTTTTAATTATGTTTTCAATTTCATTAAGTGATATTGGGTTATTCAGAATTTTTATAACTTCCCAATTAAACTTTGGTAATTCATAAGTATCTAGGAATCTGTTCATTTATTCTGTTTTCCATCACATGGGAGTACAGGTTTTCAGAGTAGGTATTGATGGTCTGAATTTCTGTTGTATCTATAGTGATTTCATCTTTTTCATTACTTTTTACATAAATTTGAGCTTTTTCCCCTTTTTAAAGAAGGTTGCCTAGTGGTTTTTCAATTTTATTTATTCTTTAAAAGAACCAATTCTTTGACTCATTAATTCTTTATATTAGTCTCTTCATCTCAATTGCATTAATTTCTTTCCTGATTTTTGTAAATTCCTCCCTTCTTTGGGCTTGATTTGTTCTTCTTTTTCTGATAGTCTGTGGTGCATCAGTAGGTTATATATTTGCTCTAAACCTCTAACAGGTTTAATATTCTGTTGTTTTCCTGAAGTGTGAGTTCACCACTATAATTTTCCATCTGAGAACTGCTTTCAGTATATCCCACAGATAGTGATAAGTTGTTTGTACATTGTTCCTTATTTGTTGTTTTTGTTTAATTTCTTCTTTAATTTCATCTGTGTCCCATTGGATCTTTAGGAGGCTGTTATTTAATTTTCAAGAGTCTATTTCTTCAGGTTGATTTTTCATTAACAGTTTCATTGCACTGTGGTAATATAGTATGCATGGGACATTTTCAATTCCTTTGCATTTAGTTAAGCATGTTCTATGTGCTAGTATGTGGTCTATTTTAGAGAACTGGCCATGTACAGGTGAGAAGAATGTGTTTTCTTATGTTCTGGGGTGGAACAATCTGTAAATATCTATTAAGTCCATTTATTCACAAGTCTGGTTCAGTTCTGTTATTTCTTTGCTTATTTTTTGTCTAGCTGATCTATCTCTTTGTGTCAATGGGGTGTTAAGGTTCTTCCTCACAATACTGTTATTAGTTGTTTATTTGTTCATGTCTATTAAGATATGTCTTATGTAGTAGGATGCTCCTATATTTGTGCATACATAATTATGATTGTTATATCTTCCTCTGGAAGTTTTCCCATAACAAATATGTAGTGACCTTCTATATATCTTTTAATCATTCTTGATTTGAAGTTCACATTGCCTATAAACAGAAAACAGACTTGCTTTTTTTCTGAGTTCCTGTCACATGGAAAATTACTTTCCAACCTTTGACTTTAGATCTATGAAATTCCTATTCAGTTAAGTATGTTTCTTGTATATAGCACATTGCTCTATTTTGTTTCTTTAACTACTGTACCAATGTGCTTCTTTTGATTGGTCAATTGAGGCTGTTTACATTAATTTGTATTACTGCTATGTATTAGCTTTTCTTTGTCATGTTATTTATTTGCTGTTCATTTCTTAATTTCTTTTCTGTTTAGTTGCTTTCTCTGTTTGCTGGTTCCTTTCTATTGTTCTTGAAACTGTGTTCATTTTTATCTATTTCTAGAATATTGTTTAGTAGCCTTTGTAGGGTTAGTTTGGTGCACATGAATTTCTTCATTTGTTCTTTGTTATGGAAATATTTTTTTCTCCAATAATTTTGAAGAATAGTTTTGCAGGGTACATGAAGCTAGTCTGGAAGTTGTTTTGTTCTAGGATTTAAAATGCTTCACTCCAAGGTCTCCTTTATTTGATAGTTTGTGTTGAGAAATCTACTGTGATTCTGATGAGCTCTCTTTGTAGGTGATCTTTTTCTTTTCTCTAACAGGTTTAATATTCTGTTGTTTTGCTGGATTTCTGAGATCTTGATTATTATATAATCTGAGTGTAGATTTATTTTGGTTATGGCTAATTGGAGTTCTATATGCCTCTCTTCAGTGTATGTCTGATTCTTTTTCCATGCTTGGGAAATTTTCTGCTATTACTCCTGTCAATATTCTTTTTTTGTCATTTGTATTGCCTCCTGCTATTCCGTTTACACCTATTAGTCCTACCTTGTTTCTGTTTGCAGTGCTTTTGTAGCTGTTGAATTGATATGTCCATCTTCCTTGTTATTTTTAAGTTTTGTTTCCTTCCATGATCACTGGCTGCAATGATCTGTTTTCAAGATCTGAAAGTGTAACTTGAGATTTATTCAAGTGTTTTTGACAGCTTTCAATGGAAGTGTTTATCTCCTGGATACCTCTTTGAATCTGTTTCATGAATTTTAGTTCTTTCCTATAATGTTCACTCAATGTTTTCATAATTTTTCTGTACTCATCTATTATATAATATATAATATATTATATATATGTACCTTCTTCAGATATGCTGAGGAATTCTTTCATTATTGTTGTCATTTCAATTCTACCTGAGAGATTAGTTCTATTCTGTTTTCTTCTATGGCCTGATGGAGTTTTTTTTGTTTTTGGGATTTTTTTTACTTCAGTCGTGATCATTTCAGAGATTTTAGGTGTGTTACTTCCAAGTTCTCCTATGGTGGTGTCTTCTGCACTTGTTCTTGGTGGGACATTGTACTGAAATTGCCTTTTGGTCCTTTGCTTTGTCATATTTTGGTGCTGGAAGTGGATCACTGAGCCTCACCCTTCCTAGCAGCTCACCTAATGTCTCAAGTTCCCTAGGTTTATGGGTGTCAGACTTGTCCCATGATGGCAGTGAAAGACAAGGCATTGGTTCCATTCTTACCAGGCATTTCATGGAACCCACTTAGCTCTCCTGGGACTTAGATGCACACCTTGATGGTGACTGGAATTGGGGCACTGGTCCAGAATCCCTAAACAGTTAATGGTGCATATATGGCTCTCCTGGGGGCTCATCTATGTACTGCAAAGGCAACAAGAGTCAGGCCATTGGTTCCAGGATCCCCAGGCAGTTGATCGATCATACCACCCTCTCTCAGTGCTCAGCCATGAACTGTGATGACAGCAGGAGGAGGGCTGCTGCATCCCAGGTCCCTAGGCAGTTGATCTGTTTTATTTTAGTTCTGTAGATATTAATTTGCTTATTTCATCATCTGAGGAGTAAAAAGCAGTCCTTATCTCCCTTAGCATCACTATAATATTTATTATGTTTGAGACAAGCTATGCAGAATATCGGACACTACAAATAGAATCTATTGCATTACCAATACCAATGTAAACAAACAACTTAGTATTTTTAATTATTTCCTGCAAGGAATTTGTGGTGTTCAAATTTTAAATTTCTCATGCTATTCAATTTCTTAGACTATAAATTATAATTCTGTGCTTGTAGATAATCATTTGCTTTTCATAATGAAACAACAATGAAAATATCCCAATGTCAAAAGTTTGTTGTCAGTTTGAAAGCTCTTATGAGAATTAAGCTTTGCACACTTAAAAACCACCAGGAGAGGTTAATGGAGCATTGTGTTTCTCTAGTGGTTTAATGGACAAAATTTCATGATTATTTCTCAGAAAAAACAGAAAAACACCCTGTTTTACCATTTGTCATTTTCATTGATGTAAAAACTCCCACTGTCTTCTATTTCAAAATAATATGATATCACTGGATAAAGTTGCAAAGATATATGCACAATTTGCTTTCAAAATGGATACTAGTCAGCTCCAGCACACCATTGTCAGTATCTGTTTAGTAGCAATGGTTAGAGATATATTGAGGAACATTAGATATTTTCTTAACTTTTTCCTCTGCCAAAATATGCTCCCCCAAACATAACTCTGACTACTTAATCACAAAATGGTAAATATAAACTGAGGTATTTACTTGATATTTAAGAACAAAAACTAACTTTTGAAACTCCTTTCCAACACACCTGTTGCACACATTTATCCCCAAAACCTGAACTCTTCTCTATGTTCACACCAGAGATTTTATATATTTCCAATTTTGATTGTCCTGATGTCACCTTTGAAAAACCTTTTCCTTGATGATCCATATGTATAAAGTGGATGCAGTAAAGGAATTCTTTTGCTTAAGTAAAGCTCTTCTTTAGTGACTTTTCTGACGCTCAAAAACTATATCTCCTTATGTTAGTCAATCAATTTTTTCTTATTTCATAATTATCTCTTTATAATTTTTATCTCCCTTAATTTGATGATGAGTCCTTTTAGAGAAAGCTCTGGGTGTAATTCATCTTCCAATTCCTCAGAGCTTCTGGGGCACTCTTAAATCCTTAAAATATTTATTTTTACCAAATTCATCTATTAAACAAGGAAGAGAGAGATATTTTTGGTATATTGGAAATAATATTATTAGTTTTAATATGATTTAATTTAAACGGTGGTAATCAGTAATTATGAATCCAGAAAACATGTGGCCTTCTCCCTAGGAATGTCTTCTGAAATTCAGTGACAAAAATAATGGACATCAATTAACTATGTTATATAATTGTACTTTTATATCATGTGCATCATATTCTCCAGTTAGCATTTCTACCTATTACAGTAGTACTTCAGTCCGTGGACTTAATTCTTTCTGTAATTTTGGAAATGATGGACATATTTGTGTTTGTGCGGGAAAGCTAGCTTTGGTTGTGTTTGAAACCCAGTGAAGAATTTACAAAGATACCATTTTTCCAAACACTTTTGTTTGTGGACTACATTGTTCACAAATGAAAGCATTCCTGAGTCAAAGTACCACTGTATACCACTGTTAAAATTTACTTATGTCATTCAGAAAACAATGCAGTAGTAACATTACATCACACAGGTTGTAGGTTTTGTTTGTTTATTTATTTATTTATTTATTTTTGAGAAAGGATCTTGCTATGCATTTTGAACTGGCCTTGAACTCACTGTGTAGTGCCAATTGTCCTCAAACTCACAGAGATCCTCCTGCTTCAGCTTCCTGACAAAATTGCACCACCATACCCAGCAAAAGTCATTTTTCTTAATAACAAAAATTCGTAAGGCCCCAAGGGGGCAGATCAGTGAGTGGCAGTGGCTCACGTCTAGAGGATAATGTTTCTAGGGTTTGGAAAACAGTACCTTGAAGAAGGGCCAAAGTTATTGGAGGGAACCACAAGTGAATTGAAAAGATAAAAAAATAAGATGAAGAGGAGCAAAAGAAATAAGTCACATCACGGAAGAGATCACTCCGTGCTGCTAACTGTTGGTGGCTAGTTGTCAGTCAAAAGGCAATGTGAAACTAGTAATGTTTGTACTCAAACAGAACTGGAAAATTCCACTGGGAACAGGAGAATCACCAACTATTAGAACTAGCAAAGAAAATGCAGGAAACTGCTTCTAGAGCACCCTTCCACAATCAACACTTGGTAAGTGACCTCAGTACAAGAGCATGCAGCTCCAACTATGCAACCAGTGCTGGTGGGCAAACCACTGGAGTGAAGGGTTGAATATTAAAACGTGGGTTCCAGAAGAGCTCCTTGGCTGTTTCACACTGCCAAGATCCCAGAGTTATTGGAGACAACTAAGTGATGGAGAACACACTGTGGGGAGGCCTACTGAGAAGGACAGGCTAATGAAGACCCACCCCATTCCCATGGTCAGAGGCCAGGTTCAGCCTGAGTTACAATGCATTGAAACCTCCCACTGGTGCAATGTTCTCAGGTAAACAGCTACATCTAGCACCATTCCAGCGGCAGACTTATACCTTAGACTTCTAGCATGACCAGAGACAAGTCCCATTTCAAACCCTGCTCCTTAAACATAGGTTGAGGGGAAAAAGTACATCCAAGTCAGTAGGAAACATTTTATTGTTCTTAATTTGATTGTAAACTTTTAAAGTATTTATTTTACCTTTTTATGTTTTACTGTTCTCATTTTTTACATTTTCCTCACACTTTTATCAATTATTTTAACTTTTCCTTTCATGAGAATGTCTGTGTATGGGTGCTTATTCTTGACTTTATCAAATATTGTTTATAAAATGGAAGGGAATTCTCATTCTTTATATAATCCTGCATTTATTCACATCTCTTTATCTGACTTTTTGTACCATATTAATTCTTAACTTTTCTTTTTTTTCTCTCCCCCTTTTTTGTCTACATTTACCTTTTACACTAGTATTTATATTAGTCATAGAATTGTTTCCCATCCCCATTTTTACTATTAATTTTGTACCTAGTTTTCTCTGTTATCTCCTTCTAAATACATAACATACCCTTGTTGTAATTAGATTCTTTACCATTCTCCTACTTCCTCCTTCTCATGCCACAGAGCAGGGATTTTTTTTCCTTTATTTAAACTTGTTTTATATTATCTTCTCTTACCACCTCTAGAACTAGCTACTCGGACTCCACTCCAATGGGCTTTTAGATAACTTAAAATTAATTTAGATAACTGTAAAATTATCATTGAATGCTACCTTTCCATATTAGAGGAGACAAAGCCATTGCATTTAGTGTACAATAACTGTGTCTTAAGACTTGTGTTGTTATAGTGCTTACAATATAGCCATGTATATCTTCTCTGTGCTAAAGGGAGACCCAAAACAGTATCTCCTGTTATGTTGTTTCTAAACTAGCCCCAACAGATCCCACTGCAACATATTAACCTATTACTGTAGCTGATTTTATTACATAGGAATAATTATAACTCTGTGAACTTTTATGCCACTGGACCTGTCTGCTAAATTCCCCATCACACCCATGGAAAAGGAGAGCAAGAGTCCTAACCCAAAACTCAGCTTCATCAGACTCTTCAAGAATGGTTGTAACTTCTCCAGGTGTGGTGGCACACACCTGTATTCCCAGCGCTTGGGCGGCTGAGGCAAGAGGATCGTTGTGAGTTCAAGGCAGCTACAAAGTGAGCTCAAGGCCAGTCTGAACTACACAGTGAGACCCTGTCTCAAAAAGAAAAAGAAAAGAATGATTGTAACCTGGAAGAAATAAGTCCTGAGTCTCAGTTAACTTCAGCATTGTGGTAGAGGAATCAGAGAAGTTATTGTAGTGTTAAGCCTCTTGAATCTTTGGCAAAGAAGCTACTTGAGAATCACATGTGCAGTGTCTCATTGGAATATCTAATTTGTGTTCCCATCAGATATATTCATTTAAATTTTGGCAAGATTCTTGAAATATTTAGTAATGTGGGATTATGTTGTGTTCTTTTAATGTTCTCTGTGTTTATGAGACTATTACTTTTCTGTATTTTTTCTTTCACTGGCTCCGGTTTAGTAGGTGTTTAGGTCCTCTATCTTGTCTCAACTCTGTATCTGGCTTCTTCATTTCAAATCCCCAAGATAATATAATTAACATAGCTCTTTATTCTTTAACCAAACCCATAAACTCCTCCTCTCATGTTTCTAATTAGCTCCCTCACAGTCACTCCCATCTTTTGAATTATTCTTCAAACCTCCCAATCCTAAACCCTTGGCTCTTCCAAAATTTACCTGGCTTATTGTCCTCCCTATGAATAAGTTCTGATGACAACATAGCTTTACTCAATGAAAACTTAACCCCCCCGTTCTCCCAAATCTCTCCCTTGCCCTCATAAAATATTCCCTAAAAATTCTCAATCCTATTCCTTCAACTCAACTACAAAAATCTCAAATAAAATTAGACTCCATATCAACATTTTCTTTCACCCACCATTATTTCTCCATTCACACATCTTACTTAATACCTAAAACTCTTCATTCAACCACTTGTCATTCTCCTCATGCTACCTCACTTAACTCATTTCAGAACAACCAGAAATAATAAACTGTCAGTGTGTGCAGAGAGAATTACCATAATGAAAAAGTGTTGCTGCAAGAATTATCACATAAAAGGGTTGTAAGATTGAATCTGTGAATTTTGTTATAAATAGAGGAAATTATTGGAAAACATAAGAACAGAGGAGAAAACACTTAAACTAGATATGAAAAGCTGAAAATTATTGACAGTTAAACTGGACATGCAAAGCTGAAAATTATTCACAATAAATTTAATCCCATTAAAATCATCATATAAGTCACAAACTGTCCTTAGTTCTCTAGCCATCCACCTGCAGTAACATACTAAAAAGAAGGGGAATAAAAGGGGGCCACATACAATTTTTATAAAATACAATTCTATATGAACAAACAAACTCAGATACAGAAAGAAGAATGTGGAATGAAGGAAATATTTATCTGTAAAGGCAGAGAAAGGGATCACAAAGGGAGAAGAAGACAAATACCAGATAACTGAAGCCTATGAAAATTGCTTAGATGTGATGGAGAAAACAGATGAGTTCAAGGAAGAAATGAACAAAAAGTTCACTGAAATTTCACTCAATATGTGATAGTGGGGATTGGGGAAATAGATAAAAAAATTAGAAAGACTAATCAAAACAGTAGGAAATTTGAATGACAGATTCAGTAAGGATATAGAATCTTTGTAAAGGTGAAGGGAAGAAATACCTGAACTAACACAAGGTGTCTGATGTTGAAGAAAAAATTGTGAGTTATGATAAGGAGCTCAGAAAACCAAAAAGAAAATTAGAGAACAAGTGAAGACTACCCAGTAGCTACTAGATGATGACAAAAACACCAATCTAAGCTAATTGGAGTTAGAGAAAAACTAGAGCATAGTACAGATGGATTCACTAACATGCATACAGAAATCATTGAAGAAAACTCCTAAAATATAAGAAAAGAATTTAAAATATAAGACTCTGCTGAATAAATACAGACTTATGGAATAGATCAGAAAACAGAATCCAATAATCTGTTGCATTCAAGAAACTCATGTAATCCAAAAAATATTCATTCATTAGACTGAAATGAAATGATGAAAATAACATTTCATTCACTAGTACCCAGAAAACTAGCAGAGGTAGCAATTATAGTTTTACACAGGGTAAAATTCAAGCTAAAACTGATTAGAAGTGACATAAAAGATCACTGTATACTAGTTAAGGGAACTATCCAAGTAAAAGACATAACATTGCTAAACATATATGCACTGAATACTGTTGAACCTATCTTCATAAACCAAAAACTACTGAAACTAAATGATCCAATAAAAACTAGCACAGTCCTAGTAAGAGATTTTAGCACCTGCTTTCTGTGAAGAGATAGACAAAATAAATAACAATAAAAAAGAAATTTCATAGATAAACTATACCCTTGAACATATGGAATTAATGGATATATACAGAGTAGTCTATCCCTCTATAAGATAGTGTACTTTGTTTTTAGAAGCATATGCTTTTTTCCAAAATAAGCTACATATTTGTCCACAGAATCTGCATAACTAAATATAAAAAAATTAAAATTACTCCATTCATACTATCAGATCAATATAGAGTGAAAATAGTAATGATGATGTATATCATCTTTTTGTTAGTGTGCTGCATTCTATTTGCTAATATGTTACTGAGGATTTTTGTATCTATGTTCACTAATGAGATTGCTCTATAGTTTTCTTTTGTAGTTGTGTCTTTGCCTAGCTTTGGAAACTGAGTCATCCTGGTTTCCATAAATTAGTTTGGGGGCACTCCATCCTTTGCAATTTCTTTGATGAGCTTCAGCAGTATTGATGATATAACATCATTAAAGGAGGTGAGGCCTGTGAAGAAAGAAACAACTCCATCAGGCCATAGAAGAGGTCAGACCAGATATAATCACTCATGCATGAAAATGAAATGACAATAATAATGCAAGAAATGCCCCACACATCTAGAGAAGAAACAGATAAAAAAGAGATGAACCCAGGAAACAGATGGAAATGTTACATAAGCAATATAGGAAAGAATTAGAATGCATGAAACAGACTCAAAGAGATTTCCAGGAAATCAAACCTACTATTTAAAGCTTGCAAAACTGCTTGAATCAAGCCAAAGATAGAATTTCAGATCTGGAAGACAGCATGCCAGCTATTGACTGAGAAATGAATGATCTCTTAAAGTCAACAAGGATCCAGGAAAAATCAATCCAACAGCTGCAAGACGAGGCAAACAGAAATAATGTCCAAGTAATAGTAATCAGTGAAACAGCAGTAGGCACCACAAATGACTTAAAAAGAATATTCACAGAAATAATAGCAGAAAATTTCCCAAGCATGGTAAAAGATTCTGATGTGAAATAAATGAGGCATATAGAACTCCGACTAGCCATAACCCAAATAAAACCACACCCAGACATATAATAGTCAAGATCCCAGATATTCAGGAAAAGAACACAATATTCAAAGCTGCTAGAGAAAAGAGATTATCTATAAAGGAAAGTCCATCAGAGTCACAGCAGACTTCTCAACAGAAACCATGCAACTGAAAAGAGCTTGGAGCAAGATACTACAGATTCTGAGACAAAACACCTTCCAATCCAGACTGATGTATCCTGAAAAACTATCCTTCGAATTCAATGGAGAAGTAAAGTATTTCCATAACAAAGAACAACTGAAGAAATTCATGAGTGCCAAATCAACCTTACAAAAAGTACTAAAAGATATTCTAGACAGAGATAAAAGAGACCACCATCTCAAGAACAACAGTAGAAAGGAACCCTCAAGCAGAGCAAGCAATTAAACAGATAGCAAAAGTAAGAAACCAACAGCAAATAAATAGCATCACAAGGATAAGCCAGCACGTATCAGTTATAACCATTAATGTAAATGGCTTAAATTCACCAGTTAAGAAACAGAGTGCCAGAGTGGGTTAAGAAATAAAACCCCAGAATATGCTCTATACAGGAAACACACTTTACTCAAAAGGAAATCCACAGACTGAAAGTCAAGGTATAGAAAACAATTCTCTATTCAATAGGTTCCCAGAAAAAAGCAGGCATAAGTATCATGCTTGTAGACAACATAAACTTCAAACTGAAAACGATCTAAAGAGATAAAGAAGGGCACCACATTCTAGTTATGGAAAACTGCAAGAGGATGAGATAACAATCCTAAACATGTATGCACCAAATATTGGAGCACCAAGCTGTATGTCAAATCTTAACAGACATGAAAAGCCAAATAATCAATAAGACTACTGTAGTAGGGGACCTAAACACCCCTTTGTTGCAAAGAGACAGGTCAACTAGACAAAAAAATCCTCAAAGAAAGAACAGACCGGATCCAAATCTGTGAACAAATGGATTTCGCAGATGTATACAGTGCATTCTACCCCACAATATCAGAATACACATTTTTCTCAGCTGTACATGGGACTTTCACTAAAATAGATCACATTTTAGCCCATAGAGCATACCTACCTCAACGCAAAAGAATAGAAATTATCTCATGCATATTATCTGACCACAGTGCAATGAAATTGGAAATTAATGACAAGAGGAACTCCAAAAATTCCATAAACACTTGGAAATTAGACAGGAACCTGAGTGAAAAAAAATTAAGAGGTATGATAGATACTGTGAAACAAAAAGAAACTGCTGAAAGGTAAAGAGCAACTGGGATGAGGGAAAAGAGAAAAGAAAGAAGGGCAAATTATATATACATATATACATATACATATATATATATATATATACACACACACGTACATATAATTGTTAACATAGTTGTACTACTGAACTGTATGACTTTTCTGAAAGGATCAGTTAATTATTAATTATTTGATCAATTTTTAATGTCTGTATTGTTTTTTGAGAAACCACTTTGGAGATATGAATATGTAATACAACAGCCATTGTTAATTTCCTAAAAAAAACAATAAATAAAATATGCCATATTAATAGAGCAAAGACAGCAAGCATAAGATCATCTCAAGAAATGCAGGGAAAGCATTTGACAAGCTCCAACACCCATTCGTGATAAAAATCCTACAGAAAATCGGAATGGACATTCTTTAACTCAATCTGATAAAAACCTTGTATGACAAGCCAACAGCAAACATCAGACTAAGAGAACAAAACATTAAACCTTTCACTCTAAAGTCAGGAAAATAGAAGTACAACCATGGGCACTACTCTTATTCAGTATAGTTCTGGAAACATTAGTCAGGGCCATTAGACAAGAAAAAGAATATAAAGGAAGGAGTTAAATTATTATTAATTGTGAATAACATTATATTTTTCATAGAAAATCTCAAACTCTCCACACTTGTAGATTTTATAGCCAAATTCAGTTAACATACCTGCATATAAAATCAACAATCAAATTCAGTAACTTTCTTTTACAAAAATAACAAATTCACTGAGGGAGAAGTTAGGGAAATAATACTTTTCACTATAGCATCCAAAAAATGAAATACCTAGTATTCCATCTAATGAAGTAAAATAGATCTACAGTGAAAATTACTGTACTCTTAGAAAGGAGATTTTAGAGGATATCAGAAAATGAAAAGTTATCTGTTTTTGTTAGGTAGACAAACATATAGTGGAAAAGTCCATATTTCCAAGATTTTTATACAGTTTTAATGCAATTTCAATAAAGATTCCCAAACTATATCTGACAGAAATAGAGAAAACAATTTTAACATTCTTTTGGGACCAGAGAGATCTACAATAGCCAAGGAAATTCTGGTCAATAAAGGCAAACAACAGAGCATCACAATCCGTGACTTGATATAGACTACAAGGATACTGTGTCTAAAAATAATATTCTACTGGCAAAGTAAGTTTTCTGTTTTAAATTTTTTGTCCTATGGTATCAGTAGGTAGTACAGACTGGTTTTGAAGTTGCTATATAGCCTAGTCTGGGCTTGACCTTATGGTGAACATCCTGCCCTCAGCCTCCAATGTGCTGTAATTATGGGTGTGCACCACCACGCCCAATGATTTTTTCAATAGTTAAACCTGGAAGAAATCTGGGTTGGTAAAGAGAACGTGCTGTCTATACATAGCAGACTATTACTTGGCTATAAAGAAGAACAAATTTGAAAAATTTGAAGGAAAATATATCCACTTCAAAAATATAATATTGAGTAAAATAAACCAGATACACCAGATTGAATATTATATACTATCTCTCATTTGAGTAAGGCAAAGTACAAATATAGACACTATAAAAAGGATAGATAAAAGGAGACAAGGAGGTAGATTTCTTGCAAATGTGAATGGGTCCTGGAGATTGAGGGTGAGATAAGAATGTGAGAGGAATTGGAAATAAATAAGTTAAATATCATTTATTTATACTATAGACTACATTTTCTTAAAATACAGTTTTCTTTCTCACCTTGCTAAGCATCAGACTATAATTCTCACTAATATTCATATGTGTTCATGAAGTTGCCTTACAAAAATTTCTTCAATTATTGGATTTAGGATGAGAAAGATCATTTGTAAAATGACATTCTACTATGAATGAAGAATAAGAATTAGAATAAAGAGAATAACATGCTATTTTAATTACTCCCAGTGTGCTAAGTTTTTGGGCTATACACAATTGCAGGGAGAGTTTATGACAACTGAGTGCCAAAAACTATAGAAGATCATGAAATTTTATTGTAATGGACAAAACATCTGGATCCCACCTCTCTCAATTTTCAATATGTGTATAGAATCTTATGGAAGTTCATATTCCTTCTTCTGTGCCTTGTTACAAAATCATAGAAAAGAAATGGAAAATGAAATAAGTAGATAAAGACCCCTGTCTTACACACACACACACAATTTTTCAGCCAAATCAACAGAGTAAGGAATATATGATCCATAAATTGCTACCAAATTAAAGATGTGTAACTAATGTTTTAAACTGCTTATTGTGATTCCTTGCACATTATCAATTGTAAGTC